>JBBYHM010388857.1:0-67522 GCA_038381775.1 Adansonia rubrostipa | reverse complement strand
CCCTATTCCATGACATGATGCACAAAGAAATTGAGGTCTACGTTGATGACATGATTGCCAAGTCAACGAAAGAGGATGAGCATGTCATAAACCTTCAGAAACTTTTTAAACTGCTACGAAAATTTCAACTCAAATTAAATCCTACCAAATGCACCTTTGAAGTCACCTCCAGTAAGCTTCTAGGCTTTATAGTTAGCAGAAAAGGGATTGAAGTTGACCTAGACGAAGTCAAAGCCATTTAAGATATGCCACCACCTCAAACCTAAAAGGAAGTGAAAAGCTTTTAGGGAAGAATGAACTACATTGCTAGATTCATATCCTAGCTCACTGACAAATGTGACCCCATCTTTTGGCTTCTTCATAAACAAAATCTAGGAGAGTGGAATAAGGCATGTCAAAAAGCCTTTGATAAAGTCAAACACTATCTGTCAAGCCCACCAGTGTTGGTACTGCCGTTGCTTGGTCGACCTTTAATCATGTACTTGGAGTCTTTGACAATTCTATGGGTTGTGTATTAGGGCAGCATGATGAGTTAGGAAAAAAAGAACAAGCAATCTACTACTTAAGCAAAAAGTTCATGGAATGCGAGTGTAATTACTCCACAGTCGAGAAGTTATGCTGTACTTTAGTATAGACGGCCAAGAGACTCAGGCAATCCATGCTGTATCATACCACATGGTTGATTGCAAGGCTTGATCCTATTAAGCATCTATGTGAAGCCCCTACACTATCAGGAAGGCTAGCTAGATGGCAAGTCTTGTTTTTGAATATGACATTGCCTATGTTAGTCAAAAACCCATCAAGGGAGGTGCAATAGCTGACTTTTTGGCAAGCCGATTAGCATATGACTATGAACCCTTTAATTTTGACTTCCCAGATGAAGATCTAATGTGCATTTCTATGGATGAAGGTGCCTCTAACCAAGATCAATCCTATAAGATGTATTTTTATGGACCATTAAAAGCACTAAGGCATGGAATTAGGGTAATATTGATGTCACTTGATGAGAGTCATTATCCATTCATATCAAGGCTAAATTTACACTACACAAATAATATCACAGAATACGAAGCTTATATAATGGGGCTTCAAGCAGTCATTGAGAGGAATGTCAAGATATTATAGGTGTTAGGTGATTCAGCCTTAGTCATCTACCAATTGAAAGGAGAGTGGCAAACTCGCGATGCTAAGCTAATGCAGTATGGAAAGCTGATAGCAGAGCTCGAGAAAAAATTTGATGATATTAGTTTTTGACACTTACCTCGAGAAGAGAACCAAATAGCTGATGCTTTGGCGACCTTATCATCCATGTTTAAAGTCAACCAGGAGTCAGACGTTGCTCCCATCCATATAAGCATTCACACAACTCCAGTTCATTATCATAGTGTCAAAAAAGAGAAGGATGGCCTACCATGGTACTATGGCATCCTTCGTTACATCAAGATCAATAATATCCCAAACATGCAACCGAGGCTGACAAAAGGACTATCAGAAGGCTGGCTACAGGATTTGTTCTCGATGGAAAAATCTTATACAAAAGGAGTCATGATCAAGTATTACTTAGATTTGTTAACACTCATAGAGCGAAAAGATCCTAGAAGAAGTTCATGAAGGGATTTATGGCACACATGCTAATGGACATCGGATGGCCAAGCAAATCATGAGAGTGGGTTATTGTTGGTTGACTCGAGAAAGATTGCATCAATTACGTCTGAAAATGCCATAAGTGTCAAATCTATGCAGACAAGATCAATGTCCCTCCAGCATCACTTCATGTCATGATGGCCCTATGGCCCTTCTCCATGTGGGGCATGGACATGATCGGGCCAATCACCTTTAAAGCTTCAATGGGCATCGTTTTATCTTGGTAGCAATCGACTATTTAACCAAATAGGTGGAGACTACCTCGTGTGCTAATGTTACTAGATCAACCATCTGTAAGTTTGTCAAGTGGGACATGATCTGTAGATATGGCCTTTCAAAATCATCATAGACAATGCAAGCAACTTAAATAATAAAATGATGCAAGCGGTATACTCACAATTCAAGATCCAGCATCATAATTTGTCCCTTATCGCCCAAAAATGAATGGGGCAGTCGACGTAGCCAACAAAAACATTAAAAGAATAGTTGAAAAAATGGTTGAGACTTACAAAGACTGGCATAAGAAGCTATTTTTTGCATTTCATGCCTATCAAACCTCAGTTCACACTTCCACAGGTGCTACTCTATTTTCTCTTATCTATGGAATGGAAGCTGTATTGCCTATCGAAGTTGAGATCCCTTCTCTCAAAGTCTTGATGGAAACTAAACTTCAAGAAGCCGAATGGGTTAAGAACAGATGCAACTAGCTCAATGTCATCGAGGAAAAATGCATGAAAGCCATTTGGCATGGTCAAATGTATCAAAAACCCATGATCTGAGCCCACGACAAAAAGATGCACCCATGATAATTTCACTCAGGCAAATTGGTATTGAAGAAAATCCTCCCAATTCACAAAGACGCAGAGGGCAAATAGACCCCTAATTAGGAAGAACTGTATGTCATAAAGCAAGCATTCTCTGAAGGGGCCCTAATCTTGTCAGAAACGGATGGCAATGTCTTGCCTACCTAATAAACTGAGATTCCGTAAAAAAATACTACACGTAAAGATCAAAAACCTGAAAAGGCATCTTTCAACAAAAAAAGCAAAAAAAAACATAAAAATAAAAAAAATAAAAAATAAACAATAAAAAAACTAAAAAGAAAAAAAATAAAACAAAAAATGGTCTAAAGGAAAATCTGAAAAAGGCATCTGGGCAATTGACTCGACTACATTTGAAAACCCATAAGGGCAACTTGAGAAGATCAATTTTGATAGGGCATAAACTGAGAGTACTTATAAGACAATGTAGAGCAATCCTAGAGATCTTCCGAAGATCAGCTCATACAAGTCACATTTATTGTTTGAGAAAGATCCTGAAAAGCTCTTAAGGAACATCCATGTCATGATTGTCAAAGGCATCTTCCACCCAAAAGATCATACTTCTTGCCACTGAATCACTTGTTTGTCAAATAGTATACCAAGTTGTATCTCTTTGTTGTCATGAATAAATATTGTCTTGTTTCTTTCAACTCTTGTATAATTTACATTGCACTTGTCATTTAGCTGATAATGTTCGATAATCAACTGAAATATCCATCAGGACATCTCAATATTACATCAAAAGGAAAAGAAAAGCATAGAGAACTCTGCCCATGCCCTGATCATCAAAATCATGGACTTTTCGCATCTAAGCACCAGTTCGGCATGACCATACATCAAACCATTTCTAGCTTTCACAAGCTATATCTCAAGAAAAACAATTTTAAGCTATCAAAAAAATTGACCCATGCATTTTATTAGAATTTTATCGAAACTAGAGACATCAACCTAATTGGTCAAACATTCTCCAAATTGTTGGCAATGCCTTCCAATTATCAAGAAAATAATTGAGCCCCATAAATAGAGAAATGCAATAATCCAAATTCTTGAGAATAGATTTTTTTCGTATCCCCAATGGAGCCGAGACAACCTATAATCCCTAGCAAGATTAGGAAATTTTTCGTCTATAGTTACATCAAAGACAAATTGCCATCCCTATGAGAGTCTAAATGACGTACAAGGAGAACTATAGCTATCTCCCATATTAGACTTCACATCATGCAATCATGATAGCATTCCACATCATGCATTCACATTACCATCATACATCGTTATTTTTACAATATCACTCTAAACCTAGTTTACTGAACCTCCAAGGAATTCCTAGTAAGTACTCTAAGCTTCGTAAACCAAGTGTCATTCAGGTAAGGCTCTTTTTTCCTTATCCCTCATGTCAAAACCTTTTTTATTAGGAAGCTGTTGCCAAAGGGTCAATGTCAAGAAATTATTATCCAGAAATTATCATCAAAAACTTTTGTCAAGAACATTCGTCAGAAGCTTTGTCAAGCATTTTGTCAAGAACTAGTGTCAAAACCCATTCATCAGGAAATTTTGTCATGAACTTTTGTTAAGAAAAACTTGTTTTAGAAGTTTCATAAAAAAAAAGGTTGTCAGCACCCTTTTAAAGCCCACAAGTCAGTGGCATCTTTACAAAAGCCCATAAGTCAGCATCACTCTTTTAAAGCCTACAAGTCAGTGGCACCCTTTTAAAGCCTAAAAGTTAGTGGCATCATTTCAAAGCCCATAAGTTAGTGGCACCTTTACAAAAGCCCATAAGTCAGTGGCACCATTTTAAAGCCCACAAGTTAGTGGCATCTTTTCAAAGCCCGTAGGTCAGTGGTAACCTCTTCAAAGCCTATAAGTCAGTGGCACCTTTATAAAAGCCCACAAGTTAATGGCACCCTTTTAAAGCCCACAAGTCGGTGGCATCTTTTTAAAGCCCACAAGTCAATGGCATCATTTTTGAAGCCTACAGGAGTTAGTGGCACCCAAGTCTAAGTCAAAGCCTGTAAAAGTTGATGGCACCCAAGTTAAAGCCCACACAAGCTGGTGGCACCAAGTCCAAGTCAAAGCCTACACGAGCTGGTGGCACCCAAGTTTAAGTCAAAGCCCGCACAAGCTGATGGTATCCATATCAAAAATCCACATTACTCTCTACCTGCCTAAGGGGGTCAAACCTTAAAAAACCTAAACACCCTAGTAGAAAGGCAAACCTACAAAATTCACCTAAACCTCTATCAAGATTGCTACTAATACACCGCACTTATCATAGCGAAGTTAATTACAATTTATTTCTTTGCAGGTGTTTTGGGGAGCATCGTTCCACCCCAGACAAAATAGTGTTTATTTATCCTTGCCCTATTCCTAATTCTCAGCAACAGTCAAAGAGGGGCAACTGCAGACACCTTATTTTATCCGGGCTAATTTTTTTAGCAGCCGGCTAATTTTACATGGTTTGAGCATTTTTTATTCATCCACCATTGATCAAAAACTCGATTTTAACTTGTTTCTTTGTATCAAAAAAAGATCAAAATGCATATTAAATTATGAATTTGGACTTTTAAATTATTCAAAACATTTTTTTAAAAGTCTAAATTTGATAAAAAAAGGTCAATGTCATATGATCACCCTACTCCTTAGTTTATAGACTAAGATCACCATCAGCCACCCTATTTGTTGGAATATTATTTTAGCATTTAAACCAGCCAACCTATGTCCATCACATTGGCAGCAAGTTACTCCCTACAGCCATTCTATAGCCACCAAGCTAACACTACTTTGTCCCCCTTGAGAAATAACCAAAAACACCTCTAAATTGTCTCCAAAATGCTGGTATAAATAGACCACTTATATCTCAGCTGAAAAAGGTTAGATTCTAGCTTATTTTTCACTTCCAAAACACATTCACACATAAGAAAACCAAATCCTGTAGCTCTTTACTTAGCACCCAAAAATAGCCCTAAAACACCCACTCTCAACCTCTACACATTCTGAAAATCACCTTCATCCATATCAGAACCAAAACCTCACTGTTTCTCTCATTTTCTTGCTTATTAACAACAAAGAAAAGAAGAAAGCTCAAGCCAGCTCTGTTGCTTCAACTATTTGGCCAAAAATTAATGTTTGTTGGTATAACTTCTTATTCTATCACTTGTATTTTCTATTTTTTAGCATCTTAATCATTTTAGTGAGCTCTCCATGTTTCCATAACCCTCTTAGGATTATCATGCATTATTGTGGCTTTTGGTTGTGAAATTTTAAGATTTGGATGCCTTAATGCCCCTTTTATGTGTAAAAAGCCTCATTTCATCCTCATTAGTTTGATATCTCTTGCTCATGCATTTTGTGCCATTTCTATGCATCTTATTATCCTAAATGTATGAATCATTAGCCTAACACATTTCAAGCACATTTATATAATAGCTTGCATGAATCATTATCATTTTCAGCATCCATAACATTTTCTTGTCAAAATGCATAACACTTTCTTTATCTAGGCCATTGGTAAAGTTAGCATCCCCATTCATGTTATGTGCCATCCCCTCGTATGTTTGTTATCTTCCCCTTCTAAAAATGCATGTTTGATGGCTATCATAAACTAATTTTCAAAACCTCCCTAAGCCAAGCATGTTAATCTTAACCAATAGGGATTAGCATGGACTTAGCATTTTCCTTAGAGCTAGCAAAATATCTTGGGGAAAATTAAGTTTTCCAGATCTGGATCTTGGTTAAACAAGCTCAAATCTTCTAATTTCGTAACAAAAATGGCCTTACAATTATTCCTTAAATGTTTATGCCTTATTTTTTTGAGTCAAAACCTTGAGTTGTATGGTCAATGGGCTATGTCATCATCCCAAAATACTCTGGGGCTGTGCAAAAGAGTTTGTGATGCTCATGCCACTCTTTCCCATCAGTCATGGGCTTTTGAAAGTCAATGGCTCGAGTTTGGACCAGTAGACATAAAAAAATAAGAGATATTCCCTGCTTTGCTTTGTCCTCTGCTGCCAGCATAACTATTACAAATTGAAAAGTCACTTTAAAGTCCTAAACGATTTTTAATGAATTTTTTGATATTTTTTCTCAAAACATGTCGAATTATCTTTAACACAATGTCTTATTCACCCCCAGATAATTCCTGATGAGAGTGTTATAATTTTTCAAGTCTAAACTATCTAGAATCTCTGGAATCCAAACATATATTTTGGTTAGGCCGTTTAGGCCCACTAAATGATTTTTCCAAATTTTTAAAATATTTTTCCTAAAAGATTCATGAAATCCCCTTTTCAGAAAGGTATCGCTTACAATTTTTCTATACCAAATGAGCCCGGGGTGATTTTTCAAATTTTGACACACCTTGTCCCTCATATCCTCTGCTAGCAGCTCAATCAATCTGAGATTGAAAAATTATTCCCATGGAAAATGGCTTTTGGGATATGGGAAATATTTTTAGGTTGACCCTTTTTGAGTTACCTTTCTAACGGTATCTTGTCCACCCTGTAAAGCCTTCAAACCAATTTAGAATAAATTTGGGAAACAAGATTGCGCGATGCTATCCCATGTTTTTGGTTATGGTCAAAATTGAGTTATCTTCCCTAATTTTATCTCAAGACATTCGAATGTCTCTCTATCACCCTGATAAGACTCGAGAACATGCTTTGACCTCCCATTGGCTTGTATCAAGGCACAAACACATTTTACATCTTTACTATCCTCATTCAAAATAATTTTGTTTGCCAAAAGTTGTTGAAAGGCCCACACATTCCCTAAATTGCAAAGTTTTGCTAACTTAAGTTTTCCAACTCGACTTCTCTAAAGAGTGTCAGACGTGTCACTTTTGGGGATACTCTAACCCTACCCTTCCAAGGGGATACTCTAACCCTATTTTTCAAAATTGTCTAGATTAAAACAAAACCTTCCTTTGTCAAAATGATTTGTTATCCACGAGAATACTCTAACCCTGACCTTTCAAGGGGATACTCTAACCCTGTTTTTCAAAATTGTTAGGATTAAAAAAATCATTCTTTGTCAAAATTATTTGTCATCCATCGGGATACTCTAACCCCACCTCTCCGAAGGGATACTCTAACCCTATCTTTCAACTATGATTAATTTTTTTCTTTTTTTCTCTTTCTCGAACTTCCATGAATATGTCAAACAAACCTCGTTTAATCAAGGAACCCAGAGGCATCTAAAAAATTATAAATTCGGTTATTACCAAGTAATCGATGCCAATTGTGAGATAAATTCCAATACTCCATCCTTTTTCTTTATTATTGCATTGAATGATCCATGTTATGTTACTTCATTTGCTGCCTCACTAACGTGATTTCTTAGTGATGATTAATTTGCATTCATGTTTTCCAATCACTTCAAATAAAACTAAGGGTAATATTCCACGTGGGTATCTCTCCAGTGCCTAAAGTGAAATATTCCAAAATTTCAAAGTAAAATCCAGAGGTCATTTTTGTTGAAAATCTCTACATTCCCTGTTTCTTCAGGGTGTATATAAGATTAAATCTTTTTCATCAAAACCTGGATTTATATTTCTATAAGATTCATTCATTAAAAAGGGTTCTATGAAAATAATGATGAGTTAAGATCAAAAGAATCAAAACTGAGATAAGACATAGCTAGTAAGGTACTAATTTCGGGCATCGCAAAGAGGTTCGTACCTCATTGCGCGTAATTGACTCCTGAACCTAAATGCTAAATCTTTGCACTGCGTAGACCATGGGATCGATGTTTTGAGTTTCACAACTCAAAACATAGGTTTCAATAGGCATTCAATCATGCCTAGCCTGAAATGATTGGTGGCAACTCTAATCTTGGCCCTTTTGTGATGGATGTTTAAGACCAATAAGATGAGCAATTCATCTTATGGTCCCTCTCACTATGTCATAAGTTGAGAATCTATACTTTCTCATTCTCATCACATTACGAAAGAAAAGTCTGGATTAAGAAGCCATTCTAAGTCAAAAAAATATTTTTAAGTCGTACGCACACTTGATCTGCGAGGATCCACCCTGGGGTATATTCAGACAATAACAAGCGAATGTTTATGCCTACGATGCCAAAAGTTCATAATCTGACCAAAATAAGTCACCATGCTGATGACTTAACATAGATATTGATGAACAAACATCACCATTTATTTGTTCAGGCTTGTCCTTATGTGGTATTGTATCACCATGCGTAAAGGCAATCTTAGCGATATCCGATTATTATGCTCAATGCCGCATATCATCTATTCTTAGGGCAAACTTTTATGAGGCATTCTTATTTTGTTGCTTTCGCTTCTTTATGTGTTTATTTCTTTGTACAATGGCTAACTTATCATTCCTTTTTGTTCCCTTTTGCATGCACGCATTATTTCATTATTATTAATGCCATGGGACAATTGGCCAATGGTGCAATATCTACCAAAGGGTGTCTGTCATGGAGCAATAGTCCACCTCAGAGTTGAAATCTTTCAAGGAAGTTTAAGCTTGGTTGAGTGATGGCAGCGTGAAGATGGGGACATACTAAAACCCAAGTATATCTCAACAGTGCACCAAAAGATCAAAATAGGGTATTATCAGAATGACTGTAACATCTAAAATATATATGGACCAATTGGGATAGTACCAAGAAGGAATCATTCACGAAGAGATACAGGGACATTACCCTTTTACTCCAGGTCCATTTGGATATTAGTTTACTGCAAGCGATTTCCTAAATTTGGAACCCCGCATATCGATGCTTTACCTTCAACCATAAGGATTTGACCCCCACAGTAGTGGAACATACCTCGCTGATCAACATCAAGAGGGCCAAGATAGATAGAATATATTGCAAGGCATTGAACCCTCTAACTATTAAAAAAATATTGGCCTAGATTCTCAGTGCACTCGAGGCGTAGATTGAGGGTCACATCAAAAAGAAAAGAAACACCGAGTGCATTTCATGGGCTAGTTTGAAAGAGGTAATGGCAAATACCATTGATGTTCAAAAAATGCAAGATATATTTACTTTGGCGATATATGGCCTAGTCATTTTCCTGAAGATGCTAGGTTATGTCCAAGCAGCGGTAACAGATCTCATTTCTCAACTATGTTGCAACATTAACCCGATGCCTACTACCATCGTTGAAACCATTTGAGCCCTTAATTTTTGTAAGAAAATCGAGACAAGACATTTCATTAGTTGTGCACCTATGCTTCACTTGTGGCTTGTTAGCCACCTTTTCCTAGAAGAAAAGAGGAGGCCATACAATTTCTTCTCTAACTTCAGTCCTATCTCTAAAGTCCTCCAAAAGGAATGGCTTCACAAAAAGTCTGAGGAACAATGGATCCAAAAATTTTAGAATCTCAACGAGGATGAAGTGACATGGAAGGCTACTTGGTTCTCACCATAAACCATCATGTAGAGATGTGGGGATTACAATTGTGTGCCACTTATTAGGTTATGGGGAAGTACTAGCTACGCACCTATTCTGGTCTTTCGATAATTTTTGTGTCGATGATTTATCCCTTTTGTTCAAGACCTAAAGGCATGCGACCTTGATTATGGTAGGCTAGATTATAAGTGAAAATTTTAGTTAGCCTTCCATGCTTAAAGACAAATCCATTATAGGGAAAGACATTAGAGAAGAAGTAGTGTGACCCTAGGTTAAAATGAATGGACGATACATCCCATCAATGATACCTTACCTTCCTTCACTATTATATCTATAGATGAAGAATTCCCTTCTAAAATTGAATTGCTTAGAGGAGAATTCGAACAAGAAAAGATAACTCTTACCAAAGAAATTGCCTTCCTAATGGAAAAAAAGAGTAAATTTGAGATGGACCTTTATCTACATGAAGGTGAGGTAAAACAACCTAATAAAGAGAAGAATTGTCTCCAAGAAGATCTCAAGAGTCTAAGGAAAGACTATATGGCTATTAGTAAAGCAAACAAATCATTATGCCAAGGCTAGTCTTCGTTTGAGTGGAGAACAAAAATTTCCACCCTCGAAAAGAACAATATCTATGGAAAAAAGCAGCTAAAGACAGTAAAGAAAAGCTTATCAGAGCTCAAACCCATGCATTGACTTATCAAAAGAGAAATACACAGTTAGAAGCTAGAGTTCAAGATTTAAGAGTGAATCAGTTAAGAATGAGACATTAATAGTCAGGGTTCAAGGCTTAGAGTAGTCTTTACAAGCTCACCAAAATCAGGTGATGAATTAATACAGGCTTCAGAATGCGAGTGCAAGAATGGCAATAAATAGTCGATTAGGCACACCAAAATTATCAGACTCATCATTGCCATCTCACTGAACAAATTCATGTAGCTCAGTTCGAGGCTGAATATATGATGGATGCAACTCGATCTCTAGCATGTAGCATCTTACCTACTGGAACTCGCGAATAAGAACTATTTTATTTCTTAGAACATGTGATTAGATGATGTAATCATGCCAGACATTTTCAAATGTAATCATATGTATTCAAGACTATAATTGCTTCAATGAAAGACACTATTGGTTGAGTTGTTTCCTAATCCAATTATCCCTCTTGCATTTGCATTAATAATAATTATTCTTTTTCTAGCTTTGCATCAATAACATATTTCTTTTTCTGCTTCATGAATTCATATCCATCTTTATGTCATTTCATGACACATTCTAAAGGTCTAATTTGTCAATAATCTAAAGTGAAGGTGTCCCAAAAAATGAAATCTTTAGCTCTCCATCGCTACAACACTCGTACCCATCGTAAAGCCATGGAGAATGATCATTAGTCCCATACTGAGCGAGTAAAACTCATGTACAGAGATTTTCAAGAACAATCAGCCCGTAAGAATGAAAAACTTCAATGTCAAATGGAGGAACTGACAAAACTATTATCTAAAGCTTTAAAAGATAAAAGATAAACGAGCACCATCAACACTGGCAAAGGACCAGCTAACCTCAAAAGTAATTTGAATGGTGGTATTGAGGTTACAAACGTGCATGAAGTAGCTTTGCATGAACAACATCCCCCAGTAGTAAGAATTCCATTAACTTAACCATTCATTCATCTTAATCCTGCAACAGCACCACATTTAGTTCAAGGCTCTTTGCCTGCTATACCGATCGTACCAGATCTTGATCAACAAGTAGAGCAAGAAGTACAAAAAGGTCTTCAAAAAATGATTAAGATTTAAACAAATACCAATTTCTAAATAAACATCTTCGAGCTATCGAGGGAAGTGATAAATTTAGAATTATAGGCACAAAGCTCTATGATTGGTCTCTAGTCTTGTTATTTCACACAAAATCAAAGTTCTAGAGTTTGAAAAATATAATGGGACCATAGATCCCATTGCCCAGCTTTGGATGTATTGTCGTAAAATGACTGAGTATGAGGAAATGAAAAATTGCTAATCCATTGATTTCAGGATAGTTTAATTAGGGTAGCTCTCCGATGGTACATAGGGCTAGACCCTATAAGGATTCAAACAAAGATAGATCTGGCTCATGCATTCCTCAACCAATACAATCTAACTGGGCCCCAGATTACTTCTCCATCATGAACATGGAAAAGAAAACCTCTGAGAGTTTTAGGTAATACGCCCAAAAATGGAGTTAAAAGGTAGCTTAGGTTCAGCCGTCATTAACTAAAAGGGAAATAATATTATGTTCATCGGCACTTTGAAAGCTCTTTAATATGAGAAGTTGGTGGGAAATGCCATGAAGAATTTTGCTGATATGGTCATTTAGGGAAGATGATTGATAATGTCATCAAGAGTGGGAAAATATCTATGGGAGAATTATCTGGGTCGATTAAGAAACCAACAAGTAAAGGAAAAAAAAGGAAGTAAATGCTATAGTCATAGCGCTGCAAAGTTCCTTCAAAATCCAGGCTCAACTCAGGGGGTATATGCCCCAAGTATGTTGTATCTAGGTTTTAGCCCCTACCAAATGATAATTGTTCACTCTGCTTAGATTGCTCCAACAGTCACCCTCACATCAAATGCTGTTCAAAACACTCCTTAAAGCATGCAACCTTGTAGCACAAACAATCTAGAGCCCTAAGTAATCATTAAGCACCCTGGGAAGGGAATATTTTAACCTTTGCCATACTCATATAAAAAGATCTATAGCTATCTATTAGTCAACCGATTGGTCACCCAGTATTCTTGGACTCGAAATCTCCACCATACCCCAGCTGGTATGATGAGAATGCTTACTATGAATACCATGCCGAAGCATAGGGACACTCAATTGAGAACTGCACCACATTCAAAAGAAAGGTGCAAGGCCTGTTAAAAAGAGGCATAATCAAAATAGAGTAAGGTCTCAGAGTAAATGTTGGGGCAAACCCACTCCCTAATCATGCTGAACTGAGGGTAAATACTGTGATTGATGGGAAAAGATATTAGATCAAAGAAGATGTTAGAGAGGTCAAGATGCCAATAAGTAGAGTATGGCAAGCATTCAAGGAGGTTAGGATAGTAAGCCCAATAGAGGAATTCATAGAGTCCTCTTGCTACTACTGTGCTTAAGAGCACGATTTATAGAAATGTTCATCTTTTTTAAAAATGGTCCAAGGAATTATGGACCAATCCGAGATAGAATTCTATGAGGAATGTCATGAACCAACTTATCCATCTATTAATGTCATCGAAGAGGAGGAAGCAGATGACAATGGCATCCTGATTTACCTTTCTCTTATGAGTATGGAGAGGTGGGCAAATGAAAGCTTTAGGTATTATGCCTTTAGGTGGATGAAAAAGGTCGCCTAAATTCAACCATTATTGATAGAGAAGGACATGATCGTCAGGTTCATCAGCACACTATTGTCATCATACTATGAAAAAGAGGTAAAAAACCCCTAAAAGCTTTACGAATATAGTCACAATTTATAGGATGATGGATGAGGATTTGAAAAGAGAATCAGATAGGGGCAAAAGGAAAGGAAAAAGTTAAACAACATGATAGTCGAGGTTTGACAAAGGAGCCAATTCATCTCAAACCCATGCATATGCAGAACTAGAAAGGTTCATTGCTGAGCAAAATTACGAGATCATGAAAAATGTGGAAGAGCTGATAACACCAATAAGCACAGTTTGGCAAATTCTAGTAAAGGCCAAATTAGTTAATGGGGTCAAAAAGAAAAAGGAAAAAGTTGACAACTTTTATGATTTTCATACAATACATGGTCATACCCTTCAGATGTGTAAGGAGTTTTGTGCCATGGTCCAAAGAATGATAAAGGAAGGCAACATCAAATTTTATGATGAAAAGCAGTCTTTATGACTAATCAACCCGTAGATGCACTTCCATCTATCAATGCCATAGAAGGGGATAGGGAAAATCTCTCTTATGGCATCAGAAGACCCTTAATCTTGTATGATAATCGACCGCATCCATTGGCTACTTCTGCGTCATCTACACCCAGGACGGTCATTCAATTACCATCTCAATTTCCCTAGGAAGACAACAAAGCTATTCCCTAGAATTACGAGAGTAAAACCTTAATTATCGGGGAATCTAGTCAACTAGGCTCAAATATTAATCTTTCGAGGGTGAGCCACTTGACTCAGAGTAGTAGGAGTTATGCGTCACCAACCTTAAGAGATGAAGCTCAACAAGAAGATACTATCTAGAATCTTCAAACACTTAGGTCTGCAACGAAAGGGTCAAATTCAAAAGTTACAAAGGAACCGATAAGTGAGAAAGAAGCAATAGAGTTTTTTAAGTTCATCAAACACAGTGAATATGGTATCGTGGATTAGCTAAATAAGCAACTTACTAAAATATCCAAGCTATCACTTTTGTTGAACTTCGAAGTTCACAAAAATGTACTCTTGGAAGTTTTAAATGAGGCCTATGTCTCTTTTAATATTTCTATAGGCTAGCTAGATCATCTAGTGAACAATATCATGAATGATAATTACATATCCTTTAGCGACGATGAGATTCCACAAGGAGGAAGAGGAAGTTATAAAGCCTTTCATATCACATACTATAAATGGACCATATTGCCTAAGGTGCTCATCGATAATGGGTCAGCTTTGAATGTAATGCCTATGTCATGCCTAAATAAGCTCCCTATTAATGCGTCTCCTATTTAAAATAATCACACAGTCATGCGAGTGTTTGATAGAACCTGCAGAAGCATTATGAGGAACATCACTATCCCACTCTAAATAGGCCCACATACTTATGAGGTTGGCTTTCATGTGATGGACAGTGCTCTATCACATAATTGCCTTTTGGAAAGGCGATGGATCCATTCTATGAGAGCAGTTCGATCATCCTTACACCAAAAATTAAACTTTGTAATTGGAAACAAAGTTGTTAGTTTTGGTGGAGAAGAAGATATCATTGCTGCTACATCAGCCGATACCCAATATGTTGAACCTGATGAGGGCATTCCAGAACCCTCTTGTCAATCATTTGAGTTCATCAATGCCACCTATGTGAAGGAGGGGTTGCCCATGATTAAGCCTTATCTATCAAAAAACACGCAAATGGGCTTAAAACTAACAATTGACAAAGGTGCTCGAGCCAAAAAAGGGCTTGGAATATGCCTCCAAGGAATTACTAAAGCTCTAAATGTGACCCATCAGATTGACAAGAGAGGATTGGGGTTCAACTCCAATACATAGTAGAAAAAGAAGCAAGCCTAAAGGAATTAGAGAAAAGAATAGCACGTCTGTTGGGACAAGACATGGGACATGAACCTATGGCATTTTTGCCATTGCATAAGAACTTTTACTTAGGTGGACATGTTAATACTAGCTCGACAAATGTCATGCTTGTGTTAGGGAACACTTTTGGAGATTTCTCTATCAATGTAATTGAAAAGCCATTAGCAATGGGTCAAGAGATTGACTTATGCCCCTGAAAGTTTATTCGAAGTGTCTGGACTGAGACAAAAATCCCTGTATTGTTCAAAACTCTTTCAAAGTAATGCCATGAGCCAAACCCACATGCTTTTGCCTAAGAGCATTGTGGGAACCTTTTTATGGGTACCTTTTGTTAAGTATTATCAATGAAAATTATAGAGCATTATGCATTTCACTCATTGTGTCCATTTCAGCTCCCTTCGTATATCTTTTTGCCTATATTGTTCTTTTTCATATTTTCAAGTATTCAAATGAAGATGACATGAACATCTGCATTGAGACTCAGGAAATCAACTTCTAGCAAGCAATCTGTACTGGTACGGTTTAAGTATGAAAAAGATTCTGAGAAGCATCCTATACTTTCATCTACTCAAACTAATTGAACAAGAAGAAAAATAGATCTTACCTTATAAAGAACCCACCGAAACCATAAACCTTGGGACAAAAGAAGACCTATAAAACCATCAACCCGAAACCAACTGATAAGCCTTCTCTAAGAGTTCTAAGATGTGCTTGTCTAGTCTTACTAGGATATGCTTGGGTTGAATACCGACATCATAGTCCATAAACTTTCTCTCAAACCTGAGTATAAACCTATACAATAAAAGTTTATGAGGATGAAACCTGAGATGCTGCTAAAAATCAAAGAAGAAGTTAAGAAACAATTTGAAGTAGGATTTCTCAAAGTTGACAAATATCTTGAGTGGGTGGCCAATGTAGTCTCAGTCCCTAAGAAGGATGGTAAGGTGCGAATGTGTGTGGATTATAAGGACTTGAACTGAGCTAGTCCAAAGGATAATTTTCCTTTGCTCCATGTCCATACACTAGTGGACAACACGGCCAAAAATGCACTTTTTTCTTTCATGGATGGATTTTCGGATACAACCAAATCAAAATGGCGATAGAAGACATGGAGAAAACCACCTTCGTGACCATGTAGGGAACTTTTTGGTAGAAAATGATTCCTTTTGGGCTCAAAAATGCTGGGGCAACTTATAAAAGGGTAATGGTGACATTATTTCATGACCTTATGCATAAAGAGATAAAAGTTTATGTGGATAACATGATCGCCAAGTCACTTAGAGAAAATGAATATCTGACTTGTAGAAGCTCTTCAAATGCCTTCGTAAATATCAATTCAAGTTAAACACTGCCAAATGCACATTTGGTGTCACATCTAGCAAGTTATTGAGCCTCATTATAAGTTAAAAAGGAATAGAAGTGGATCCTGACAAGGTTATGGCCATTCAAAGCCTTCCATTACCTCAAACCCTAAAAGATAAGAAATTTTTGAAAAGAGTGAATTATATAGCCTGATTTATATCTCAATTAACTGATAAATGTGACCCGATCTTTTAGCTACTTTGTAAACAAAATCCCAAAGAATGGAATGAAGAATGTCAAGAAACCTTTTATAAAGTAAAGCAACCCTTTTCAAGCGCTCCAGTGCTTATGCCTTCAATCCCAGGCAGACCTTTAATTTTATATTTATCAGTTTTTGATAGTTCGATGGGCTGTGTATTAGGCTAGCATGATGATTCGGGAAAACAAGAATAGGTTATCTATTGTTTAAGCAAGAAGTTCATAGAATGTGACAATAACTACTTAATAGTAGAAAAGCTATGTTACGCTCTAGTCTAAACAGCCAAGAGGTTAAGACAATATAAGTTATACTACACAACATGGTTGATCGCCAAACTAGATCCCGTCAAGTACTTATGTGAAGACCCTACATTGTTATAGAGAATGGCTAGGTGGCAAGTCCTGCTTTATAAATATGATATTGTATATGTGAATCAAAAGGCCATTAAGGGTACCGTAATCATAGATTTTTGGCTATCTGAGGAATGGATGATTATCAACCTTTGGACTTCTAGTTCCTTGATGAAGACCTAATATTCATATCTGAGGGACTGATAGCCATTCACCTTGGAAAATGTTTTTCGATGGTGCTTTAAACACATTGGGGCACAAAATTGGTGTAATTTTAATCTCACCTTAGGGAAGCCATTATCCTTTCACTGAGAGATTGAGCTTCGACTGCGCTAACAATATAGCTGAATATGAGGCTTACATCATGTGAGTCTAAGCCAGCATCGAAAAGGGCATCCGAACCTTATGAGTGTTTAGAGACTCAGCCCTTGTCATTTACCAATTGAAAGGGGAATAGTAGACATGTGATGCCAAACTAACTCATTATAAAAGTTTAATCTCAGAACTGAGAAAAGAATTTAATGATGTTAACTTTCGATATTTGCCTCGGGAAGAAAATCAAATTGCTAATGCCTTAGCCACCTTATCATCCATGTTTAAGGTTAATTGGGAGTCAGATGTTGCCCCTATTCAGAAGAGCATTCGTTTAACACTTGCATATTGCTACAATATGGAGGAAGAAAAATATGGTTTGCCCTAGTATCATGGCATCCTTTAGTATATAAAAAATCAGCAATACCCTGACCATGCCACCGAAAATGATAAAAGAACCATATGAAGAATGGCTGCAAACTTTATTTTGGATGGTGGAGTTCCATACAAGAAGAGTTGGGACCAGATATTGCTTTGGTGTTTGGATGCCTCAAAAGTAAAAGAATCCTCAAAGAGGTCCATGAAGGGATCTATGGTAAGCATGCTAATGGGCACCAAATGGCAAAACAAGTCATGCAAATCGGGCTACTACTAGTTGACTTTAGAAAGGGATTATATCAACTATGCCAGTAAATGCCATAAATGCCAAATCTATGTAGACAAGATTCATGTTCCTCTGGTACCATTACATATTATGATCACTCTATGGCCATTTTCTATGTAGGGCATGGCCATGATTGGACCAATCACCCCTAAAGCCTCCAATGGACATGATTTTATCCCAGTTGCTATAGATTATTTCACTAAATGGGTAGAAGCAGCTTCTTATGCTAACGTCACTAGAGCTATCATGTGCAAATTTGCGAAATGGGACATCATCTGATAGTATGGCCTCCCCAAGCAAATTATTACAGACAATGCACATAATCTGAAAAAAATAATGCAAGCAATCTGCTCTCGGTTCAAAATTTAGCATCGAAATTCCATCCCATATCGTCCAAAATGAATGGAGCAGTGGAAGCAGCCAATAAGAATATCAAGAAGATAATCAAAAAGATGGCTAAGACATACAAGGATTGGCATAAAATGTTGCCCTGTACTTCACATGCTTATTGCACAGCCGTACAAACTTTTATGGGTGCTACACTATTTTCCTTAGTCTATGGCATAGAAGCTGTTCTACCTATCGAGGTTGAAATCCCTTCTCTTATAGTTTTAATGGAATCACAACTTCAAGAGGCCGAATAAGTTAAAGATCAATGTGAGCAACTTAATCTTATCAAGGAAAAGAGAATCACAGCCATCTGTCATAGGCAGATGTATCAAAAACGCATGATGAGAGCCTATGACAAAAAGGTCTGTCCTCGTCAGTTTTGAGAAGGTCTGACAGAAAAAACTTTAGGATGAAAACCCAAAAGGGCATTCTATTAGCCTTTCGCCCACCATTCTACAAAAAAAAAAACTAAAAAAACTAAAAAAATAATAAAAAATAAAATAAAAAGAAAAAACCAACTTAAGTTGAAAACCTAAGAGGGCAGCTTAAGTAACCAAACCTGTTCAAACCAAATAAACCTAAACCATCCTTAGCCTAAAACCAATCTTCTCCATATTCATAGCTCTGACCAAGATACTAAATCATAAATTACCCATCTGTTCTATGCTGACCAAACTTCATCCACACCTAAACTTGGAAAATGGCAAATCACTAACTTTGAGGCCTCCATCCCACCATGGAGCAATCTGAGCAATCCAGTAAAACTTTTTTTGACTTTTTTGTATTTTAAAATTTTTTAATTGAATCAGAATATAATTGTTTGATTTCTCGCAAAACTTTTTTGTAACCCTGCATTCCATGTTGCATCATGTTTTTCATTTAATTGATAATGCTTGATAATAAACAAAATTAATAACAAGATTTCATAGCATTGCTTGGAAAGATTAAACTTTATGAGAATTTTTATTAGGTCTAAAGACTAAAAATGAACTTTAGAGCCATGGTTGGTCCCATTTTCTTTGATCTTGTATCCTGAGAAGTGTTCAAAATTTACCCTTAAAAAACCTATCATGAAAAAGAGAGGCTAAAATCCTGCATCAATTGTCACCTAAACAACTTGGGTTCAACACATTTGAACAATCAAAGAGGCTTTTTAGAGTTAGAATTGGCAAAAAAAAGCACCACTCATGCTTGCTATTGAACTCTTTATAGCTAGAGCCTTCTAACATGAATCATCCGATTTCACAATTCTCTTATTACCATTCTTGGTCATTGAGACAAGAAGCCACCTTATCAAATGTGAAAAAGATAAAAATTGATGGATTATGCCTTTGGAAACACCACTTTCGCATCATTTAAACATGCATATGCATTCTCATGCATTCTATAAGATTTAAAATCTTTTAGACACCAATCCTCGTATAAAAGGCAAATCAATAAAGAGCACAAGGTGCGATTTTCTATTTTAAAAACCTCAAAACATCATAAGTAAGTATTTTTGACATTATAAGCTTATTAAAAACCATCCAAGAAAAGTATCTAATCTCAACACCAAGATGTTTTTTTTTTCTTGTCCTTAAAGAGTAAGACATTTTCTTTTTTGTCCTAAAAAAGCAGGACCTTTTCTTTTTTATCCTCAAAGAGCAGGACCTTTTCTTTTCTTATCCTCAAAGAGCAGGACATTTTTTTTGTCCTCAAAGAGCAGAACATTTTCTTTCTTGTCCTTAAAGAGCGGGACCTTTTCTTTTCTTGTCCTCAAAGAGCATGACCTTTTCTTTCTTGTCCTCAAAGAGCAAGACATTTTTTTCTTTGTCCTTAAAGAGCAAGACCTTTTATTTTCATTCTAGTCCTCAAAAAGTAGGATGCCTTTTCTTTTAAGCCCACACAAGTTGGTGGCACCTCCTTAATTTTAGTCCTCGAAGAGTAGGATGCATATTTTTTTCTTTAAAGCCCATACAAGCTAGTGGTACCCTTTTCATTCTAGTCCTCAAAGAACAAGATGCCTTTTCTTTTTCTTTTAAGCCCACACAAGTTGGTGGCACCCCTCTCATTTTAGTCCTCAAAGAGTAGGGTGCCTTTTCTTTTTCTTTTAAGCCTACACAAGCTGGTCGCACCCTGCTCATTTTAGTCCTCAAAGAGCAGGACATCTTTTTTTTTCTTTTAAGCCAACGCAAGCTGATGGCACCCATTTCGTTTTAGTCCTCAAAGGGCAAGATGCCTTTTTTTTTATTTTAGACTCACACAAGCTGGTGGCACTCCTTTTATTTTATTCTTTGAAGAACATGACATCTTTTTTTTTTATTTTAAGCCCACATAAGCTTGTGGCACCCCTTTTATTTTTGTTCTTGAAGAGCAAGATGCTTTTTCTTTTTCTTTTAAGCCCACACAAGATGGTGGCACCCCTTTTGTTTTAGTCTTCGAAGAGCAAGATGCCTTTTCTTTTTCTTTTAAGCCCACAAAAGTTGGTGGCACCCTTTTTATTTTAGTCCTCAAATAAGCTGGTGGCATCCTTTTTATTTTTGTCCTCAAAGAGCAAAGTACCTTTGCTTTTTCTTTTAAGCCCATAAAAGCTGGTGGCACCCTCTTCCTTTTTATCCTCAAAGAGCAGGATGCCTTTTTTTTAAGCCCACATAAGCTGGTGGCACCCCTTTCATTTCAGTCCTCGAAGAGCAGGATGCGTTTTCCTTTTCTTTTAAGCCCATGCAAGCTGGTGGCACCCTTTTTATTTTAGTCCTCAAAGAGCAGGACACCTTTTCTTTCCTACTTAAAAAATGACCTAATACACTGCCCGAACAAAATGGTGTCTATATATCTTTGCCCTATTCCTAATCCTTAGCAATGGTGAAAGAAGGACAGCTGTAAACACCTTATTTTGTCTTAACCAATTTTTGGTATCTTAAGGGTTTAGGTAAAAAGTGATAAAATCAAAAAGAATTAAAATAAAGCTAGGGGAGGAGTCCCCCGGTGATGAAGTTTTGTGGGAAGGCCTAAATGCTTATAGACTGCTTTAAAGAAAAATTTAAATACAGGGCAATTTTCCTATATTTGTGACCAAGATAAGACAACTCTAGGAACCTAAGGTGTGTACAGGTCATATGGATGCTAAACAATGTCATGGGGCTTTCACGTTACTAAAATTTTGAATTTCCATGTGTAGTATCGATACAAGAGGGTTTGGTATCGATACCTAAGGTGTGGTATCGATACTTGGCATGTTTGTATCATTACAGACCTTGGCAGTAGCTAAAGTTATAATTTTTGGCAAAATGCATCGATACACAAGCATGAGTATTGATGCAAATCCATGGAGTATCGATACTGGCCTCTAAGTCTCGAGACTGAAAACTCTTTTACTCTTAATATCGATACACAACTCAATTTATCGATACTCAAGAGTTGTGTATCATCAACATGTTCTATATTGACACACCAAGACATTTTTGCCTAGTTTGAGCCATTTTTTAGACCTAAAAAACCTGATTTAAACATATTTTTGCACCAAAGAACTATCACATAACATTGCAAACTTTAGCTATGGGTTTATTAACGGATTCTAACAAATTTTTAGAGTCAAAACAATTAATGACAAAGGTCACTTTTATAAAATATATGGGTGTAAGAGGGTGGCAGGCATATCTCTAGCTTGCAGGCTTTCACAGCTTTTCTACCCCCTTGATCAGCATGGCATAACCAATAAGAAAAAAGTCAACTGAACATGGCAGCTGAAGTTATGCCCTACTACAGAAGAAAAATTAATAAGGCCTTTTGCATTGTCTTCTAAAAAGAAAGGCTGAACTAAAAGAAGAGGGGGTCTCAAGAGGAAGCTACCTCAGAAAAAAAGGGCTTTCAGCTACCAAAAAAAACTCTCCAGCAATCCTAGAAAACTCTTCACCCATCCCCACAAATCCTCTAACAACTTCAACTCGACAAGTTCACCAAAACACTATTTTATTAACCTCAATACTCCATTCACGTAGCTACCCCAAACCATCACTGGAAAACCTTCAAGAACCCACATTTCCACACATTTATATCCTTAAAAAGCCTTACCATCAACCATACCACTAAGAGGCTACTTCCTTTCATCCTTTTCTTGCTAAATAATAGCATGGAGAGGGAAGAAATTGACCTTGCAGCCACCGCTCTAAAAAAAAAGGAAAGTTCAAGCTTTTTTGTATATCCCTTCAACCTTGATCTTTATATTTTCTGTTTGCCATTAACATCATCTTAGTAAACCCTTTTGTGTGCTTTTATGGCCATCCTAGGACTCCCATGCATTTTTATGGCTTTGTTTGTGGTAGTTTAGGATCTTGATGTTTTTCTTAGTCTCTACATGCTGTCCCTTTTACATTTTCATTACCATAACAGCCTCTATCCATGTGACCTTGCCATGTTTCTTCCACATTCACATTGGCACCTTATGTAAAGCATGCATCTTAACATGTCCTAAGTATGCCCATACATTTCCTAGCAGCTTGATAGGTTCCATGAAATAAAATGCCTTTTTTAGCAAAGTTTTTTTTAAACATATTCATCCTAAGTATGTTCATGCATCTATCTATCTCTCCATGCATTCTTTTTATCTTTTTTATGAAAAAATGTCATCTTTGCTTGTGCATGTATGTTCTCCATGTTCTATATTCTGTTTATGGCACTTTGTTTATGTTGAGATGCTTGTTCGGATGCTAGAAAACCCAATTTCAAAAAAATATCCCCAACTTAAGCTCATGCTATCTCCCACACATGGAGAATAACATAAGCTTAAGAGTTTTATGAAGTTGGCTTTCCAACCTTAGGGGAAAAGAAAGTATTCAGTTCTGGATTTGTAGAAGAATAAGCATAAGAATATTGGTTTTCAAAAAATGAAATGAAGTCATTTAGTTGAAAAATGTGAATCCTTGGTCCTTAGCCAAACACGCTTATGATGGCATGGTTAATGGGTTCCAGCATCCCAAACTACTCCAAGACTGTGGAATGAACTCATGATGCCCATATCAACCCTTCATCTTGGTTACAGATGTTCGAACGTCCATGGCCCTAGCTTAACCCAATGAAAAACTAAAAATATCGAACGCCTCCATTGTTTTGTTCTGGCAGCTCAATGGTTTGGTTTTGAAAAACTATTTACAAATCAAAAATGATTTACCTAGAATGTATTGGTATTTTTACCTTAAAGGATTTCGGATTACCTTTCCAACAATATCTCATTTACCTTCAGATCATCTCAAATGAAATAGTTATGATTTTTTGAATCTTCATTGTATGGAACCCCTGGATCCAATAAGCAGTCTATTTTTTGGGCTTTTTCGGCCCAACAAACAACATTTTTGAATCCCTTGAATATTTTTCCCATAAAGTTCATGAAATTCCCTTTTGAAAAAGGTATTATTCGCATTTTAAAAATTTCAAACGAATCCGAAATGATTTTTCAAAGTCCATCATACCTTGACCCTGTACATGCTGCCAGTGTCAGACAAGCTACCTAAAAAGTGATTTTCTAGGATTTTTTAAAATATTTTTTACATTAATCCTCACCAAGTTACCTTTCCAACGATACCTCATCTACCTTTGGGGACCTCTGGATGAGCTCAAAATAAATTTAGAAAGAAAAATGACACAATGTTGTCCTTTTTTTCTAGCCTAATTTTTGAAACACTCTTATTGAGGCATTTGAATGCCTTATGATCTACTCGGCTCATTCCCATGACCTAAGCCCTTTATACTTAGCCCAAGGCTAAACAAAAGAGAAACATTTTAGCCAAAACTTTAGCTCTTGATTTTTAAATATTCTCTTTTTTCAAAAATATGACTCATTCCTTTTAATGTCAAAGATTTTTA
The DNA here is from genome assembly GCA_038381775.1 of Adansonia rubrostipa. Classification (NCBI taxonomy): domain Eukaryota; kingdom Viridiplantae; phylum Streptophyta; class Magnoliopsida; order Malvales; family Malvaceae; genus Adansonia; species Adansonia rubrostipa. Next base: position 43,282 of record JBBYHM010388857.1, on the reverse strand, counting down.
TTTTAGGGGTACTCTAACCCCACTATTCTGAGGGGATACTCCAACCCCATTTTTAACTCAAATCCAATATCAAACCTTCATTTTTGGGGATACTCCAACCCTATTATTCTGAGAGGATACTCTAACCCCACTTTTAACTCAAATCCAATATCAAACCTTTAATTTAAGGGATACTCCAACCCCATTACTCTAAAGGGATAATCCAACCCTGCTTTTACTCAATATGACATCAAATTTTCACCTTTGGAGATACTCCAACCCCACTCTTCTGAGGGGATACTCCAACCCTGCTCTCCACATTCCTTCTAAAATTCAAACCTTTTTTCCAAGACATCCCCAAGTCATTGAAATCTTTTTATTCCTCAAATTTCCTTTGAATCTGACTAAGTCTCAATGTTGTCGTCTTGGCTATTCATTAATAATCAAAGGTAGCTATAAGATACATTTTGATCACCCTTTTTTTAATGTATTTTGTGTGTTTATTTCTTATGTGGATTTATTTATTGTCTTATTTCCTATCTTACTAATATGTTTCCTCTTGTAGGGACCTCAAACATTCATGCTTTAAAAATTTCTTTTAGAATCACAAAATGATATCTCGTGTCGGTATCTCTCCAGTACCAAGCATGAAACGTTTGATTTTTTTTAAACTTATCTAGAAATCATTTTCATAAAAAAAAATCGAATTTTCTCACCTCTCCGAAGTGCATAGGTGATAAAATTTTCATTAAAACCCGAACTCATATCTTTACAAAATTTCATGCATTAAAGGGAATTATATTTAAATAATGATAAAAAAGGAACTGAGAAAACAAAGATTCAAGTAAGATATAGTTAGATGGTACCAATTTTCGGGCATCGTGGGGGTGCTAATCCTTCCCCACACGTAACCATCTCCCAAACCAAAAAGAACAAATCTCTAGTATTATTTTCCATAGGCATCTGATTATGCCTACCTTAAAATGATCAGTGGTGACTCCAAGTTTGTGGCCACTTCATAGGGGCCAGCTAGGACTAGTTGGATGAGCGATTCGTCCGATAGTCTTTTACTCGTTTATGTCAAACAACTTCAAACAATTTTTTAAGTCAAGCATTCTTTGGCCTTTCAAATCGTTCGAAGTTCATAAAGGCTAGGCACGTGGAACATTGACACATTGGTTTTAGAAGAAAGCTTTTTTCTGCTAATTTCCTTGGAATTAAAGCACATCCATCAAATGAGACAAACATGGATTCTTGTAATAACCTTCTTTCCTCTTGTTATTAGGTGCCATAAAAATGTTCTCCTTATTGGGATAGATAATATTCGTGCTATGGTTTTGCAAGAAAAGATTTTTTCTCCACCAATTTCCTTCAAATCAAAGTTCATCCGTGAAATTAGACAACATGTATTCTCGTCATTGAGGGACATAATATTCATGCTTTGTTTCGCAAGAAAAGCTTCGTTCCACCATTTTCCTTAGAATCAAGATACATCCATCAAATGGGAAAAACATGGATTGTTGTAATAATCTCCTTTCTTTTTATTATTGGGCACCATAAACATGTTCTTTTTATTGGGATGCATGATAGTCGTGATTTGGTTTTGAAAGAAAAGCTTTTTTTTTCCACCAGTTTCCTTCGAATCAAAGTTCATCTATTAAATTAGGGAACATGAATTCTTGAATCCTTTTCTTTTGTTATTGGGGACCATAAACACGTTTTCATCATATGGGTACATAACATCTGCCCTTTTGTTTCGAAAGAAATGCTTGTTTTCCACCATTTTCCTTTGAATTAAAGTTTATCTGTTAGAAGAGACAAATATGGATTCTTGTAATAATCTCATTTCCTTTTGTTATTGGATACCATAAACATGTTTTCCTAATTGGGATGCACAGTATTCGTGCTTTGGTTTCATAAGAAAAGCTTTTCTCCACCAATTTCCTTAAAATCAAAGTTCATCCATCAAATGAGACAAACATGGATTCTTGTAATAATCTCCTCTCCTTTTTGTTATTGTGCTCTATGAACATATTCTCCACATTAGGACACACAATATTTTTGCATTGGTTTCACAAGAAAAGGTTTTTTTTCTACCAACTTCCTTCGGCTCAAAGCTTGTCTATTAAATGGGAAAAACATGGATTATCGCAATAATCTCCGTTCCTCTTGTTATTGGGCACCACAAACATGTTCTCCTCATCAGAATGCACAATATTCATGCTTTGGTTTCCCAAGAAAAGCATTTTTCCATAAATTTCCTTAAAATCAAAGTACATCCATCAAATGAGACACATATAGATTTTTGCAGTAATCTCCTTTCTTTTTGTTATTGGCCACCATAAACATATTATCCTTATTGCGATACACAATATTTGAGCTTTGGTTTTGCACAAATCACTTTTTTTTCCTTTAATTTCCTTCGAATCAAAGTTTATTTGTGAAATAAGACAACATGCATTCTTGAATCCTTTCCTTTTGTTATTGGGCACCACAAGCACATTCTCATCATTGGGGTACAAATATTTGTGCTTTGGTTTTGCAAGAAAAGCTTTTTATGCCACCAGTTTCCTTAGAATCGAAGTTCATCTGTGAAATTAGACAACATTTATTCTTGAACCCTTTCTTTTTTTTATTGGCCACCAAAACACATTCTCGTCATTAGGGTACACAATATCATGCTTTGGTTTTGCAAGAAAAGTTTTTTTCCACCATTTTACTTACAATCAAAGTACATTCATCAAATAAGATAAACATGGATTCTTGCAATATTCTCCCTTCCTTTTATTTTTTGGCACCATAAACATGTTTTCCTCATTGGGATGCACAATATTTTTGCTTTGGTTTTGCAAGAAAAGCTTTTTTTATAGCTGTTTCATTTGAATCCAAGTTCATCTATGAAATTAGATAACATGCATTCTTGAACCCTTTTCTTTTGTTATTGGGCACCATAAACATGTTCTTATGTTGGGGTGCACAATATTCGACCTTTGGCTTTGCAAGAAAAGCTTTTTTCCACCATTTTTCATAGAAACAAAGTGCATCCGTCAAATGAGACAAACATGGATCATTGTAATAATCTCCCTTTATTTATGTTATTGGGCATGGTAAACATATTCCTCTCATTGAGATGCATAATATTTGTGCTTTGGTTTGCAAGAAAAGCTTTTTTTCTTGCATTTTCCTTCGAATCAAGGTTTGCCTGTTAGAAAAGACAAACATGGATTCTTATAATAATCTCTTTTCCTTTTGTTATTGGACACCATAAACAAGTTCTTCTTATTATGATACACAATATTCGTGCTTTCGTTTCATACAAAAAGCTTGTTTCCACTAATTTCCTTAGAATTAAAGTTTGTCCATCAAATAAGACAAATGTGGACTCTTGTAATAATCCCCTCTACTTTTTGTTTTTGGGCACTATGAACATACACTCCTCATTGGGACACACAATTTTTGCACTTTAGTTTCACAAGAAAAACTTGTTTTCTACCAAATTCCTTTGAATCAAAGTTCGTTTGATAAATGAGAAAAGCATGGATTCTTTCAATAATCTTCGTTCTTCTTGTTATTAGGCACCATAAACACATTCTCCTCATTTGAATGCATAATATTCATACCTTGGTTTCGCAAGAAAAGCTTTTTTCTGCCAATGTCCTTCGAATCAACGTATATCTTTCAAATAAGATAAATATGGATTCTTGTAATAATCTCTTTTCCTTTTGTTATTAGCCACATAAACATTCTCTCCTTATTGGGATACACAATATTTGTGCTTTGGTTTTGCAAGAAAAGCTTTTTTTTCCACCAAATTTCTTTGAATCAAAGTTTATCTGGGAAATTAGACAACATGCATTCTTGAATCCTTTCCTTTTGTTATTTGGCACCATAAGCATGTTCTCATCATTAGGGTACACAATATTCGTGCTGTGGTTTTGCAAGAAAAGCTTCGTTCCACCATTTTTCATAGAATTAAGGTACATCCATCAAATAGGACAAACACAAATTCTTGTAATAATCTATTTTCCTTTAATTATTAGGCACCATAAACAAGTTCTCTTTATTGGGATATACAATGTTAGAGCTTTGGTTTTGAAAAAATAGATTTCTTTTTGCAAATTTCCATTGAATCAAAGTTTATTTGTGAATTGAGATAGCATTCATTCTTGAATCCTTTCATTTTGTTATTTGGCACCACAAGCACGTTCTCATCATTGCGGTACACAATATTCATGCTTTTGTTTTGCAAGAAAAGTTTCTTTCCACCATTTTCCTTAGAATCAAAGTATGTCCATTAATTGAGACAAATATGGATTCTTGTAATAATCTCTTTTCCTTTTATTATTAGGCACCATAAACATGTTCTCATATTGGGATGCACAATATTCGTGCTTTGGTTTTGCAAGAAAAGCTTTTTTTTTCCCACTAATTGCCTTCAAATCCAAGTTCATTTATAGAATTAGACAATATGCATTCTTAAACCTAGTCCTTTTGTTATTAGGCACCACGAACACGTTCTCGTCATTTAGGTGCACAATATTCATGCTTTGGTTTTGCAAGAAAATCTCCTTTCCATAATTTTTGTTAGAATCAAAGTTCGTTCGTCAAATGAGACAAACATGGATTCTTGTAATAATTTCCCTTTGTTTTTGTTATCGGGCACAGTAGACATATTCCTCTCATTGAGATGCACAATATTTGTGCTTTGGGTTCCAAGAAAACATTTTCTTCCACCATTTTCTTTCTAATCAAAGTTCCTCTGTCAAAAGAGACAAACCCGAATTCTTGTAATAATCTCCTTTCCTTTCATTAGTGGACACCATAAACACGTTCTCCTCATTGTGATACCCAATATCTGTGCTTTGGTTTCATAGGAAAAGCTTTTTTCCAGCAATTTCCTTTGAATCAAAGTTCATCTGTCAAATGAAATAAACATGGATTCTTGTAGTAATCTCATCTCTTTTTTGTTATTGGGCACTATGAACAGATTCTCCTCATTGGGACACACAATTTTTGCACTTTAGTTTCACAATAAAAGCATTTTTTCCACCAATTTTCTTTGAATCAAAGTTCATCTGTTAAATGAGAAAAGCATGGATTCTTGCAATAATCTCTGTTTCTCTTGCTATTGGCCACCATAAACACATTCTCCTCATCAGGATGCACAATATTCATGCCATAGTTTCGCAAGAAAAGCTTTTGTCTGCCAATTTCCTTAAAATCAAAGTACATCCATCAAATGAGACAAATGTGGATTCTGTTAATAATCTCCTTTCCTTTTGTTATTCTCCACCATAAGTAGGTTCATCTCATTAGGATACACAATATTCATGCCTTAGGTTTGCAAAAAAAGAATTTTATTTTACACCAATTTCCTTTGAATCAAAGTTTATCTGTGAAATTAGATACCATGCATTCTTGAATCCTTTGCTTTTGTTTTTCGACACCATAAACATGTTCTCATCATTGGGGTACATAGTATTTGTGCTTTGGTTCCACAAGAAAAGCTCCATTCCACCATTTTCCTTGGAATCAAGGTGCATCCATCAAATGGGACAAACATGGATTCTTGTAATAATCTCCTTTCCTTTTATTATTGGGCACCATAAACATGTTCTCCTTATTGGGACACACAATATTTAAGCTTTGGTTTTGCAAAAATAGATTTCTTTCGACGAATTTCCTTTAAACAAAAGTTTATTTGTGAAATGAGACAACATGCATTCTTGAATCCTTTTCTTTTATTATAGGCACCATAAACACGTTCTTGTCATTGGGTACACAATATTCATGCTTTGGTTTTGCAAGAAAAGTTTCTTTCCACCATTTTCTTTAGAATCAAAGTACATCTGTCAAATGAAATAAACATGGATTCTTGTAATAATCTCCTTTCCTTTTATTATTGGGCACCATAAATATATTCTCGTTATTGAGATGCATAATATTTGTGCTTTGGTTTTGCAAGAAAAGCGATTTTTCCACCAATTTCCTTCAAATCCAAGTTCATCTATGAAATTAGACAACATGCATTCTTGAACCCTATCTTTTTGTTATTGGGCACCACAGACATGTTCTCATCATTGGGGTACACAATATTCATGCTTTGATTTCACAAGAAAATCTTCGTTCCACCATTTTCCTTAAAATCAAAGTACGTTCGTAAAATGAGACATGGATTCTTGTAATAATATCTTTTCCTTTTATTATTGGGGACCGTAAACATGTTCTCGTTATTGGGATGCACAATATTTGTGCTTTGGTTTTCTAAGAAAAGCTTTTTTTTCCATTAATTTCCTTTAAATCCAAGTTCATCTATGAAATTAGACTTGAACCCTGTCCTTTTGTTATTTGGCACCATAAACATGTTCTCTTCATTGGGATGCACAACATTTGTGCTTTGGTTTCATAAGAAAAGTTTCTTTCCACCATTTTCCATAAAATCAAAGTATGATTGTCAAATGAGACAAACATAGATTCTTGTAATAATATCCTTTCCTTTTATTATTAGCCAACATAAACATGTTCTCCATATTCAGATACATAATATTTGAGCTTTGGTTTTGCAAGAAAAGCTTTTTTTCCCTCAATGTCATTCGAATCAAAGTTCATATGTGAAATGAGACAACATGCATTCTTGAATCCTTTCTTTTTGTTATTGGGCACCATAAACAAGTTCTCATCATTGGGCTACACGGTATTCATGCTTTGGTTGAGAAAGAAATGCTTCTTTCCGCAGTTTTGCTTATGGTTAAAGTATGTTTGTCAAATAAGATAAATATGGATTCTTGTAATAATCTAGCTTTATTTTTTGTTATTAGGCATGGTAAACATATTCCTCTCATTGATGCACAATATTTGTGCTTTGGTTTCCAAGAAAAGCTTTTGTTCCACATTTTTCCTTTAAATCAAAGTTCCTCTGTCAGAAGAGACAAACATGGATTCTTGTAATAATCTCCTTTCCTTTTGTTAATGGACACCATAACACATTCTCCCCATTAGGATACACAATATTCATGCTTTGGTTTCATAGGAAAAGCGTTTTTCCACCAATTTCCTTGGAATCAAAGTTCATCTGTCAAATAAGACAAACATGGATTCTTGTAATAATCTCCTCTCCTTTTTGTTATTGGGCACTATGAACAGATTCTCCTCATTTGGACACACAATGTTTGCACTCTAGTTTTGCAAGAAAAGACTTTTTTCCACCAATTTTCTTTGAATCAAAGTTCATCTGTGAAATTAGATAACATGCATTCTTGGATCCTTTGCTTTTTTTATTCGGCAGCAGAAACACATTCTCATTATTGATGTACACAATATTCGTGCTTTGGCTTCGCAAGAGAAGCTTCATTCTCCCATTTTCCTTAGAATCAAGGTACATCCATCAAATCGGATGAACATGGATTCTTGTAATAACCTCATTTCCTTTTATTACTGGGCACCATAAACATGAGCTTTGGTTTTGTAAGAACATATTTTTTTTTTACAAATTTTCTTTGAACCAAAGTTTATTTGTGAAATAAGACAACATGCATTCTTAAATCCTTTCCTTTTATTATTGGGCACCACAAGCAAATTCTCATCATTAGGGTGCATAATATTCGTGCTTTGGTTTCACAAGAAAAGCTTCTTCTACCATTTTCCCCAGAACCAAGTACATCCATTAAATGAGATAAACATGGATTCTTATAATAATCTCCTTTCCTTTTATTATTAGGCACCATAAACATGTTCTCATTATTGGGATGCACAATATTTATGCTTTGGTTTTGCAAGAAATGCTTTTTTTCCACCAAATTCCTTTAAATCCAAGTTCATCTGTGAAATTAGACAACATGCACTCTTGAATCCTTTCTTTTTATGATTCAGCACCCTTAACACGTTCTCATCATTAGGGTACACAATATTCATGATTTAGTTTCATAAGAAAAGCTTCGTTCCACCATTTTCCTTAGAATCAAGGTACGTCCATCAAATGGGACAAGCATGTATTCTTGTAATAACCTCCTTTCTTTTAATTATTGGGCACCATAAACATGTTCTCCTTATTGGGATACACTATTTGAGCTTTAGTTTTGCAAGAACACATTTTTTTCCAAGTGTAGACACCTCATTTTGTCCGGACCAAATTTTTAGTATCTTAGGAGTTTAGGTAAAATGTGAGAAAATAAAAAATAGAAATAAAGCTGGAGAATGAGTCATCCGACGACAAAGTTTTTTTGGAATGGCCTAAAATACCTATGGACTGCTTTAAAGAAAAATTCAAAAACGAGGCAATTTTCCTCTTTTTGTGACCAAGATAAGAAAACTCGAGGAACCTAAGATATGTACAGGTCATATGGGTGCTTAAACATTTCATAGGGCTTTCACGTTACCAAAATTTTTAATTTCCATATGTAGTATTGATACATGAGGGCTTGGTATCGATACCTAAGGTGTGGCATCGATACCTAGCATGATTGTATCGATATAAGCCTTGGTAGTAGCTAAAAATTCAATTTTTGGTGAAATGTATCGATACACAAGCATGAGTATTGATACAAATCCATGGAGTATCGATACTGGCCTCTAAGTCTCCAAACTAAAAACATTTGTTTACTCTTAGTATCGATACACAACTCATTGTATCGATACGCAGGAGTTGTGCATGATACAACATTTCTGTATCGAGACACTAAGACATTTTTGCCTAGTTCAAGCCATATTTCAGCCTCCAAAAACCCAATTTAAACATGTTTTAGCACCAAAGAACTTTTATATAACATTGCAAACCTTAACTATGGGTTTCTTACTGGATTCTAACAAAATTTTGGAGTCTAAACAATTAATGACAAAGGTCACTTTCATAAAATATATGGGTGTAAAAGGGTAGCAAGCATATATTTAGCTTGCAGGCTTTCACAGCCTTTCTGCCCCCTTAATCAGCATGGCATAACCAGTAAGACAAGAAATCAACTGATCATGATAGCTAAAGATATGCCCTACTGTAGAAGAAAAATTAATGAGGCCCTTTGCATTATCCTCTGAAAAGGAGGGGCTGAACCAAGAGAAAATGGGGGATCTCAAAGGAAGCTACCAAAAAAAACCCAACACTCAGCTATCAACAACAAACTCTCCAGTAATCCCAAAAAACTCTTCACCCATCCCCATAAATCCTCCAACAACTTTAGCTCCAAAAGCTTACCAAAACACTATTTCATTAATCTCCATACTCCATTCCCATAGCTACCCCAAACCACCACTGGAAAACCTTCAAGAACCTAACTTTCCACACATTTTGATCCTTAAAAAGCCTTACCATCAACCATACCACTAAGAGGCTACTTCTTCTCATCCTCTTCTTGCTAAATACTAGAAAGAGAAGGAAAAAATTGAGCCTACAACCACTGCCCTAAAAAAAGGAAGTTCAAGCTTTTTGGTATGTCCCTCTACCTTGATCTCTATATTTTTTGTTTTGTCATTAACATCATCTTAGTAAACCCCTTTTTATGCTTTTATGGTCACCCTAGGACTCCCATGCATTTTTATGGCTTTGGTTGTTGTAGTTTAGGATTTTGACGCTTTTCTTGGTGTCTACATGCTGTCCCTTGATTTTCATCCATAACAGCCTCTATCCATATGACCTTGCCACGTTCCTTACATATTCATATCCGCATCTCATGTAAAGCATGCATCTTAACATGTCAAAAGTATGCCCATACATTTCCTAGTAGCTTAATAGGTTCCATGAAATTAAAATGCCTTTTTTTAGCACGGTCATCCTAAGTATTTTCATGCATCTATCTATCATGTCCCTACATTTTTTTGTGCATACATGTTCTCCATGTTCTATGTCATGTTTATGGCAATTTGTTTGTGTTGAGATGTTTGTTTGAATGCTAGAAAACCTGATTTCAAAGAGTACCCCTAAGTTAGGGCTATCTCCCATACATTGAGAATAACATGGGCTTATAATTTTTATGAAGTTGGTTTTCCAACCTTAGGGGCAAAGCAAGCATTCAGTTCTGGATTCATGGAAGAACGAGTATAAGAATGCTGGTTTTCAAAAATAAAATGAAATCTTTTAGTTGAAAATGTGAATCCTTGGTCCTTAGCCAAACATCCTCATAATGGCAAGGTCAACAGGTTGTTTTATCGTCCCAAGCTACTCTGGGGTTGTGGAATGAACTTGTGACACCCATGTCAACCCTCATCTCGATTATAGATGTTCAAACGTCCATGGCCAAAGCTCAACCTAATGAAAAAACCAAAAATACTCTCCCATGTTTTGCTTTGGCAACACAGTGGTCTGGTTTTGAAGAATTACTTAAAAATAAAAAATGATGTATCAAAAATGTATTGGTATTTTTACCTTGAATGATTTTAAATTACCTTTCCAACGATATCTTATTTACCTTCAGATCATCTCGAATGAAATAGTTATGATTTTTCAAATCTTTGCTATCTGAAACCCCTAAATCCAGCGAGCAGTCTACTGTTCAAGCTATTTCGGCCTAACAAAGAACATTTTTGAATCCCTTGAATATTTTTCCCATAGAGTTCATCAAATTCCCTTTCTGGAAAGGTATCATTCATAGTTTAATGATTCTAGATGAATCCGAAATGATTTTTCAAAGTCCATCATACCTTTGCCCTGTACCTGCTGCCAATGTCGAGACAAGCTGAAGTTCAAAAATTGATTCCGCATAAAAAGTGATTTTCTAGGATTTTGAAATATTTTTACATTAATCCTTACTGAGTTAACTTTCCAACGGTACTTCATTTTACCTCTGAATAAGTTCAAAATAAATTCAAAAAGAGAAACGATGCAACGTTATCGACTATTTTTAGCCCAATTTTCGAAATGCTCTTACTAAGGCATTTGAATGCCTCATGATCTACTCGGCTCATTCTTGTAACCAAAGCCCTTTACACTTGGACCAAGGGTAAACAAAAGATGAATATTTTAGCCCAAATTTTGATTCTTGATTTTTAAAGATTCTTTTTTTTTTCAAAAACATGACCCATTCCTTTTAATGTCAAAGATTTTTATTTTCGAGGATACTCTAACCCCACTATTTTTGAGGGGATATTCCAACCCCGTTTTTAACTCAAATCCAATATTAAACCCCTATTTTTGGGGATACTTTTATTCTAAGGGGATACTTCAACCTAACTTTTAACACATATCTGATATCAAACCTCTATTTTTGGGGATACTCCAACCCTACTACTCTGAGGGGATACTCAAACCCACTTTTACCTCAATATGACATCAAATTTACACCTTTGGGGATACTTCAACCCTACACTTCTGAGGGGATACTCCAACCCTGCTCTCCATATTCCTTCTAAAATTCAAACTTTTTTCTAGGACATCCCCGAGTCATCGAAATCTTTGTTTTTTCTCATCAAATTTCCACTGAATCGACTAAGTCTTAACGTTGTCGTCTTCGCTATACATTTCGATCATCTCTCATTTTGTAGTATTTTTGTATTTATTTTTATGGATATATTTATTTTTTTTCATATCTTACTACTATGTTTCCTCTTGTAGGGACCTCGAGCATTTATGCTTTAAAAATTACTTTCAAAATCACAGAACGATATCTCCTGTCGGTATCTCTCTAGAGCCAGACATGAAATATTTTTTTAAACCCATCCGGAGATCGGTTTCATAAAAAAACCCTATGCTTTTCACCTCTTTAAGGTGCATAGGTGATAAAATTTTCATTAAAACTCAGATGCGTATCATTACAAAAATTCATGCATTCGAGGAAATTATATTTGAATAATGATAAAAATGGAACTGATGAAACCGAGATTCAAATAGGATATAGTTAGATGGTATTAATTTTCAAGCGTTATGGGGTTGCTAATCCTTCCCCACACGTAACCAACTCCCAAACCCAAAATAATGAATCTCTGGTATTATTTTTAATAGGCATCTGATCATGCCTAACTTAAAATGGTCGGTGGTGACTCCAAGTTTATGGCCACTTCATGTGGCCATCCAAAACTAGTCGGATGAGTGACTCGTCTGATGGTTTTTCACTCCTTCATGTCAAACATCAAAATATTTTTTAAGTTAAGCATGCTTTGGCCCTTCGAATCATCCGAAGTTCGTAAAGGCTGGCATGTGGAACATTGATAGATTGGTGACTCCGCTGGGGATAAGCTTAGAGAGTTAGGCCTATAACTAGCTATGTCTTGCTTGGTCCTTGGTTCCTCGATTTCCATAATTATTTAGATATCATTCCTTTTCTTTTTTTGCCTTATAATCTTTTACTCTTTATGCCTTTATTTTGTGATTATTTCTAGGGATCGCCTTCCTTTTGAACGAATATTGATTTGAATAAGTATGGTAATATGGAGTAAAAAAAAGGTTTGATAGTTTTCCTAACACACACCGTGCACTTTCATTTTGCATGAGATTCCCACTAAACACCATGGTGAGGCTAGGATCCGAATTATTAACAGAAAGTGAGCCATCTGCCTTCGTGAATAACCCTTCGCATAGGCATGGCAAGACTTTTCGAGATGTAAATTACCTATGTCTCCTATGAGTAATCCTCCGCATTTACAGAGGGAAATACATCCACCGGGTTAAACTCATTTTGCCAAACCCACAATGGGCCTAGGATCGAAGTGCCTCAGTGTCCTTATTGGATAGTAGAGCAATTCATATACCTATTTAGGCATCTACTTAAACTCATATAGTGAGTCCTATGAGCCAAACAATGTCAAACCATACTAGAATGCTAATAGAATAACTCGGAGAATAGGGTCACTGGGGAAAACACTTCTTACCTTTACTCTTATATACCATGTTATACAAGCGATGATAGGTGAACATCGTCCCTCACATTTGTCATGATCATTTCTTTAGGGTATGCTATAATGTTCTATGGCTTACCCATCCTTAGCATATAGGTGATGATAAGCAAATGTTTACACCTACGATGCCGGATATTCATAATATGACCAAAATAAATCACCATCCTGATGACTTAACACAGATATTGACAAATGAATGTCATTATTTGTTTGGTCAGGCCTGTCTTCTCATGGTATTGTATCACCACACTTAAAGGCAATCTTAGCGTAGATACACTATGATGCTGTTTGATTGTTATGCTTGCCCTTATGCATCATATCGTCTATTCTTGGGGCAAACTTCTACATGGCATTTTCATTTTATTGCTTTCATTTTTTTGTGTGCTTATTTCTTTGCACAGTTGCTAACTTATCATCTCTTTTTGTTCTCTTTTACATGCATGCATCATTTGATTTTTATCATTGCCATGGGACAATTGGCCAATGGTGCAGTGTCTACCAAGAAGTGTCTGCATGGAGCAACAGTCTGCCTCAAAGTTAAAATCTTTTGAGGAAGTTCGAGCTTGGTCTAAGTGATGGCAGCGTAAAGATGGGGACGTCCTAAAACCCAAGCATATCTCAACATGGACGAAAAGATCAAAATAGGGTATCATCAAAATGATTGGCAAGATCTGAAATATATATGGACTAGTTGGGATAGTACCAAGAAATAATCATTCACATAGAGATACGGGGACATTTTGCCCTTTTACTTCAGGTCCATTGGATGTTAATCTGCTACAGGCCTTCTCCTAATTTTGGAACCCTGCATATCAATGCTTTACTTTAACCATGAGGATTTTGGAACCCTACCACAGTAAAGAAATATACCTCGCTGCTCAATATCGAGAGGGCCAAGACTGATAGAATATATTGCAAGGCGTTAAACCCTTCAACATTTAAGAAAAGATTGGCCTAGATTCTTGGTGCACCCGAGACATGGATTGAAGGTCAAATCAAGAAAAAGGGAAACGATGAGTGCATTTCATGGACTAGTTTGAAGGAAGCAATAGCAAAGCTATCAACCTTCAGAAAATGCAAGATATATTCACTTTGGTGATATATGGCCTAGTTATTTTCCCAAAGATGCTAGCTTATGTCAAAGTGGCGATGATGGATCTCATTTCTCAATTGTGTAACAACATTAACTCGGTGCCTGCTATCATCACTGAAACCACTTAAGCCCTTAATTTTTGCAAGAAAAGCAAGACAAGACATTTCATTGGTTGTGCACCTATGCTTTACCTATGGCTTGTTAGCCACCTTTACCCAGAAAAAAACATGAGGCTGTACAATTTCTCCTCTGACTTTAGTCCTATCTCCAAAGTCCACGAGAAGGAATGGTTTCACAAAAAGTCTGAGGAATAATGGATTTAGAAACTTCAAAATCTTATGGGGATACAGTGACATGAAAGGCTGCTTGGTTCTCGCCACAAAGCATCATGCACAAATGTGAGGATTACAATTGTTTGCCACTCATTGGGTTATAGGGAAGTACTAGCTATGCACCTATTCTGGTCTTTCCATAATTTTTGCGTCAGTAATTTATCCCCTTTGTTTAAGACCTAGAGGCATGCAACCTTGAATATGGTAGGCCAGATTATAAGTAAAAAATTTAGTTAGCCTTCCATGCTTGGAGGTAAACCCATTGCATGGAAAGACACTGGAGAGGAAGCTGTGACCCTGGCGTATAATGAAAGGAAGATACGTCACATCAATGATACTTTGCCTTTGCCCACTGTTGTATCTGTAGATGAAGAATCCCTTCTAAAATCAAATTGCTTAGACGAGAATTCGAACAAGAAAAGATAACTTTTACTTGGAAAATTGCTTACTTAAAGAGGAAAAGAGTCAATTTGAGATGGACCTTTATCTACATGAAGGTGAGGTAAAATGAGCTAATAAGGAGAAAAATCGTCTCCAAAAAGATCTCGAGAGTCTAAGGAAAGACTATGTGGCCGTCAATAAAGCAAACAAATCATGATGCCAAGGCATGTTTTCAATTGAGTGGAGAACAAAAATTGCCACCCTAAAAAAAAAAACTACATTAATGGAAAGAAGCAGCTAAAGACAGTAAAGAGAAGCTTGTTGAGCTCAAATCCTTGAATCACTTATCAAAAGAGAAATGCACAGTTAGAAGCTTGACGAGATTCAAAAGCGAATTAGGTTTAGAATGAAATGTTAATAGTCAGGGTTCAAGGCTTAAAGTAATCCTTACAAGCTCGCCAAAATCAAGTGCATGAATTAGTATGGGCTTCAGAACGGTGAGAGCAAGAATGGCAACAAATAGTCTATCAGGCATGCCAAAATTATCAGACTCATCATAGCCATCTCACTGAACAAATTTAAGCAGCTTACTTTGAGGCTGAATATATAATGGACACAGCTCGATCTCTAGCATGTAGTATCTTACCCACTAGAGCTCATGAACAAGAACTATTATTTTTCTTAGAACATGTGATTAAACAATGTAATCATGCCAGACATTTTCGAATGTAATCATATGTATTCAAACTTTGGTTGCTTTAATGAAAGATGCTATTGGTGGAGCTATTTCCTAACCAATTGTCCCTCTTGCATTTGCATCGATAACAATTATTCTTTTCCTGCTTCACATCATAACATAATTCTTTTTTGGCTTCTTGAATTCATATCCCTTTTTATGTCATGTCATGACACATTCTAAAGGTCTAATCCGTCAATAATCTAAAGTGAAGGTGTCCCGAAACATGAAATCTTTAGCTCGCCATCGCTACAACACTCATACCTATCATAAAGCCACGAAGAATGATCATTAGTCCTGCATTGAGTGATTAGAACTCATGTACAGAGAATCTCAAGAACAATAAGCTCATAGGAATGAAGAACTTTAATCTCAAATGGTAAAATTGACAAAACTATTGTCTAAAGCTTTAAAGCATAAGGGACAAACAAGCACCATCGATGCTGGCAAAGGATTGGCTAACCTCGAGAGTAATTTGAATGGTGATACCAAGGCTACTAATGTGTATGAAGTAGCTTTGCATGAACAACATCCCCCGACAGCAAGAATTCCATCAAATTAACCATTCATTTATCTCAATCCTACAATAGCACCGTATTTGGTTTAAGGCTCTTCGCCCACTATACCTATAGTACCAGATCTTAATGAACAGGTAGAGCAAGAAAGGGCAAACAGGCCTTCAAAAAATAATGAAGACTTAAACAAATACCAATCTCAAGAGAAACATCTTTAAGCTATCAAAGGAAGTGATAAATTTGGAATTATAGATGCAAAAGCTCTAGGACTAGTCTTTAGTCTTATTATTCCGCACAAATTCAAGGTGCTGGAGTTTGAAAAATATAATGGGACCATAGATCCCATTGGCCACCTTTGGATGTATTGTCATAAGATGATCAGGTATGTGGAAAATGAAAAATTGCTACTCCATTACTTCTAAGATAGTTTAACTAAGACAGCTCTCCAATGGTACATAGGGCTAGGCCCTATAGGGATTCAAACATGGACAGATTTGGCTCATGCATTCCTTGACCAATATAAGCATATATCTGACTAGGCCCTAAATCGCCTCTCTCTTATGAACATAGAAAAGAAAACCTTTAAGAGTTTTAGGCAATACACCTAAAGATGGAGGAAAGAGGCAGCTCAGGTTCAGCGTCCATTTACTGAAAGGGAAAATATAGTTATGTTCATCGGCTCTTTGAAAGTCCTTACTATGAGAAGTTGCTAGAAAACGCCATAAAGAATTTTGCTAATATGGTCATATCAGGGGAGATTATTGATAATGCCATCAAGAGTGGGAAAATATCTATAGGAGAATCATCTAGGTCGATTAAGAAACCAATAAGTAAAGGAAAGGAAAAAGAAGTAAATGCTATCAATTGTAGCATGGCAAAGTTCCTTTAAAATCCAGGCTCAATTTAAGGGGTATATGCCCTAAGTATGTTGTATCTGGGTTTTGCCTCTACCAAATAACACCAGCAGTTCACTCCATTGGGATTGCTCTAATAGTCACCCTTACACCAAATTATATTCAAAACACTCCTCAAAGCATGCAACCTCGTAGCACAAACAATGTTAGAGCCCTAAGTAATCATCAAGCACCTCGAGAAAGGGAACATTTTGACCTTTGTCATGCTCATATAAAGAGATCTACAACTGCCTATTAGTTGGCCGATTGGTCACCCCAGTGTTCTTAGACCCGAAATCTCTACCATGCCATAGCTGGTATGATGACAATGCTTATTCTGAATACCACGCTAGAGCTGAGGGACGCTTAATTTAGAACTGTACCTCATTTAAAAGAAAGGTGTAGGGCCTGCTGAAAAGAGGCGTAATAAAAATAGAGTAAGGGGCTAGACCAAATGTTAAGGCCAACCCACTCTCTAATCATGCTGAACCGACGGTAAATATCGTGATTGATGAGAAAGGCTGTTGGATCAAAAAAGATGTCAGAGAGGTCAAGACATTAATAAGTAGAGTGTGGCTAGCATTTAGGGGGGTTAGGATAGTGAGCCCAAGAAATTAATTCATGAAGTTCTCTTGCTGCTAGTGTGCTCAAGAGCATGATTTACAGCAATGTTCATTGTTCTTGAAAATGGTCTAAGGAATGATGGACTGATCCAAGATAGAATTCTATGAGGAATATCATGAACCAACTTATCCATCCATTAACAGCATAAAAAAGGAGGAAGCACATGATGATGGCATATTGATTTGCCTTTCTCTTATGAATATGAAGAGGTAGCCAAATGAAAGCTTTAGGCATTTCGCTTCTAGGTGGACGAAAAAGGCTATCCAAATTCAACCACTATAAATAGAGAAGGAAATGATCGTCAAGTTCATCAGCATACTACAATCACCGTACTATGAAGATATGGTGAAAAGAACCCCTAAAAGCTTCGTAGATGTAGTCATACTTTATGGGATGATGGATAAGGCTTTGAAAAGAGAATCAAGTAGGGGTAAAAGGAAAGGAAAAGTCAAAACAACATGACAGTCGAGGTTTGACAAAAAAGCCAGCTATCTTAAACCCTTACAGATGCAGACCTAAAAAGGTACATGGCGAGTAAAATTGCGAGATCATGAAAAAAATTAAAGAACTAAGAACACCAATGAGTACAATTTGGAAGATTCTAGTAAATGCAGAATTAGTTAATGAGGTCAAGAAGAAAAAGGAAAAAGTCGATAATTTTTGCGATTTCCATACAACACATGGTCATACCTTTCATATTTGTAAAGAGTTTCATCCCATGGTCCAAAGAATGATGAGAAGCAGACTTTGACTATTCAAATTGTAGAGGCACTTCCGTCTATCAATGCCACAGAAGGGGATAGGGACAATCTCTCCTATGGCATCGGGAAACCACTAATCTTTTATGATAATCAACCATATCCTCAGGCTGCTCCTGCCTCATCTACACCAAGGATGGTTATTTAATTGCCATCTCCGTTCCTTTACAAAGACAACAAAGCTATTCCCTAGAATTATGAGAGTAAAACCTTAATTATTTAGGAATCTAGTGAATGAGCCTCAAATATTGATCTCTCGAGGGTGAGCCACTTAACTCGAACTGGTAGGTGTTATGTGCCACCACCCTTAAGAGATAAAGCTCAGCAAGAATATACTAGCCAAAATCTTCAAACCCTTAAGTTTACAGTTAAAGGGTCAGACTTAAAAGTCACCAAGGAATTAATCAGTGAGAAAGAAGCAATGGAGTTTCTTAAGTTCATCGAACACAGTGAATATAGTATCATAGATCAGCTGAATAAGCAACTTGCCAAAATATCCATACTGTCACTTTTGTTGAAGTCTGAAGCTCATAGAAATATACCCCTAAAAGTTTAAAAGGCCTATATCTCTCCTAATATTTTTATAGGCCAGCTAGATCATCTAGTGAACAATATCATGGATAACAATTACATATCCTTTATTGATTATGAGATTCCACAAAGAGAAAAAAGGAATCATAATGCCCTTCAGATCATCATATACTGTAAAAGAAGCATATTGCCTAAGGTGCTCATCGATAATAGGTTAACTTTGAATGTAATGCCTATGTCATGCCTGAATAAGCTCTTTATTGATGTGTCTCACATTCGAAACAGTCACATAGTCATGTGGGCATTTGACAGAACCTATAGAAACATTATGGGGAACATCACTATCCCACTTCAAATAGGCCCATGTACTTATGAGGTTGACTTTCATATGATGGACGTTGCTCCATCATATAATTGCCTTTTGGGAAGGCCATGGATCTATTCTGCGGGAGCAGCTCCATTGTCCTTGCACCAAAAATTGACATTTGTAATTGGAAAGAAAGTTGTCAATATTGGTAGAGAAAAAGATATTATTGCTACTACCTGGACTGATACCCATATGTTGAACCTAATAAGGGTATTCCAGAACCTTATTTTCAATCATTTCACCTATGTTAAGGAAGGGTTGCCCATGATTAAGCCTCATTTGCCAAGAAGCACAAAAATAGGCTTAAAACTAACAGTCGATAAAGGTGCTCGAGCTAGAAAGGGGCTTGGTAGATGCCTCTAAAGGGTTGCTAAAGCTCTAAAGGTGACCCATTAGACTAGCAAGAGAAAAGTGGGGTTTAAGCCTAATGCACAGCAGAAAAAAAAGCAAGCCTAGAAGAATCAGGAGAAAAGAATAGCGTGTTTGCTGGGATACGAAACGGGGCATGAACCTGTGCCATTTTCACCATTGCATAAGAACTTTCACTCAAGCAGACATGTTAACACTAGCTCGACAAATGTCATGCTTTTGTTAGGGAAGACTTTTAAGGATTTCTCTATCAATGAAACTGAAGAGCCATCAACAATGGGGGAGAGATTGACTTATGCCCTTAAGAGTTTATTCTAATTATTTAGACTAAGACAGAGATCCTTATATTGTTCAAAACTCTTTCAAATTAATGCCATGAACCAAACCCACATGATTTCATCTAAGAGCATTATGGGATTCTTTGTGTGGGCGCCTTTTATTAAGTATTATCAATGAAATAATGGAGCACTATGCATTTCATTCATTGTGTCCATTTTCACCTTCCTCTACATATTTTTTTGCCTATATTATTCTTTTTCATATTTTTAGATATTCGTATAAAGATGACATGAATATCAGCACTAAGACTTAGGAAATCGACTTTGAGCAAGCAATCTGTGCTGGTAGGTTGAGTATGAAGAAGATTCTGTGGAGGACCCTGTGCCTCCAGATTTATTCAGACTAATTGAATAAGAAGAAAAATAGATTTTACCTCATAAAGAATTGACTGAAACCATAAACCTCAGGACAAAAAAAGATCGAAAGAAAATCAAAATTGGAACCTCTATAAAACCATCAACCCGAAACCAACTGATAAGCCTTCTCCAAGAGTTTTGAAATGTGTTGGCCTAGTCTTACTAGGATATGCCTAGGTTGAATGCCTACATTGTAGTCTATAAACTTCCTCTTAAACCCAAGTATAAATTTGCACAACAAAAGCTTAGGAGGATAAAACTTGAGATGCTACCAAAGATTAAAGAAGAAATTAAGAAACAATTTGAAACAGGATTTCTCGAAGTTGCTAAACACCCTAAGTGGGTGGCCAATATAGTCCCAGTCCCTAAGAAGGATGGTAAGGTGTGAATGTGTGTGGATTATAGGGACTTGAACTGAGCTAGTCCAAAAGATAACTTTTCTTTACCCCATATCGATACATTAATGGACAACACTGCCAAAAATGCACTTTTTTCTTTCATGGATGGATTTTCTAGATACAACCAAATCAAAATGGCGATAGAAGACATGGAAAAAACCACCTTCATGACCATGTAGGGAATTTTTTGCTATAATGTAATGCCTTTCGGGCTCAAATACATTGAGGTAACCTATCAAAGGGTAATGGTGACATTGTTCCATGAACTTATGCATAAAGAAATCAAAGTTTATGTGGATGATATGATCGCCAAGTCATTTAGAGAAAATGAACATGTAACCGACTTACGAAAGCTCTTCAAATGCCTTTGCAAATATCAGCTCAAGTTAAACCCTACCAAATGCACATTGGTGTCATATCCGGTAAGTTAGTGGGCTTCATTGTAAGTGAAAAAGGAATAAAAGTGGACCCCGACAAGGTTAGGGCCATTCAAAGCCTTCCACTGCCTCAAACCCTAGAAGAGATGAAAAGTTTTTTAGGAAGATTGAACTATATAGCCTGATTTATATCTCAATTGACTGACAAATTCAACCTGATCTTTTGACTACTTCGTAAGTAAAATCCCAGAGAATGGAATGGAGAATGTCAAAAAGCCTTCAATAAAGTAAAGCAATACCTTTCCTTCAGTGTTATGCCCTTAATCCTAGATAGACCTTTAATTTTATATCTATCAGTTTTTGATAGTTCGATGGGCTGTGTCTTTGGCCAGCATGATGATTCGAGAAAGAAAGAACATGTTATCTACTATTTAAGCAAGAAGTTCATAGAATGTGAAAATAACTACTCAATAGTAATCTATGTTGTGCTCTAGTCTGGATAGCCAGGAGGTTAAGACAATATGTCATACCACACCACATGGTTGATCGCCAAACTGGATCCCATCAAATACTTGTGTGAAGCCCATACATTGTTAGAGAGATTGGCTAGATGGTAAGTTTTGGTTTTTGAATATGATATTGTATATGTGAACCAAAAGGCCATTAAGGGTAGCGCAATTGCAGATTTCTCGGCTAGTCGAGCAATAGATAATTATCAACCTTTGGACTTCTAATTCCTCGATGAAGACCTAAAGTGCATATCCAAAGTGGGAAGTGCAACTAATAGCGATTTGCCTTGGAAAATTTTTTTTGATGGTGCTTTAAATGCATTAGGGCAATTTTAATGTCACCTGAGGGAAGCCATTATCCTTTCACTATGAGATTGAGCTTCGAATGCACTAACAATATAGCTGAATATGAAGCTTGTATCATGGACTCTAAGCTACAATTGAAAGGGGCATCCAAACCTTTTGAGTGTTTGGAGACTCAGA
This sequence comes from Adansonia rubrostipa, assembly GCA_038381775.1. Classification (NCBI taxonomy): domain Eukaryota; kingdom Viridiplantae; phylum Streptophyta; class Magnoliopsida; order Malvales; family Malvaceae; genus Adansonia; species Adansonia rubrostipa. The sequence continues at coordinate 21,426 of JBBYHM010388857.1, read as the reverse complement.
CCTTGTCATTTACGAATTAAAAGAGGAATGGTAGACACATGATGCCAAACTAACTTGTTATAAAAGTTTAATCTCAGAACTGAGAAAAGAATTTAATGATGATAGCTTTTGATATTTGCCTCGGGAAAAGAATCAAATTACTGATGCTTTAGCCATCTTATCATCCATGTTTAAGGTCAATCAGGAGTCGGACGTTACCTCTATTCAGATGCATTCATTCAACACTAGCATATTGCCAAAATATCAAAGAAGAAAAGATGGTTTACCCTGGTATTATGACATCCTCCAGTATATCAAAAATCAATAATACCCGGATCATGCAACCGAAAATGATAAAAGAACCATATGAAGAGTTTGGACTAGGTATTACTCTAGTGTGTGGATGCCTCAGAAGATAAAAGAATCATCGAGGTTGTCCATGAAGGGATCTATGGAATGCCTGCTAATGGACACCAAATGGCAAAACAAGTCATTCGATCAAGCTACTATTAGTTAACTCTAGAAAGGGATTACATTGACCATGCCTGTAAATACCATAAATGCCAAATCTATGCAGACAAGATTCATGTCCTTCCGATACCATTGCACATTATGATAGCCCCATGTCTATTTTTTATGTAGGGCATGGACATGATTAGACCAATCACTCCTAAGGCCTCCAATGGACATCGTTTCATCCTAGTTGCTATCGACTACTTCACCAAATGGGTAAAGGCAGCTGCTTATGCCAACGTTACCAAATCTGTCAGGTGTAAATTTTGTGAAATGGGACATCATTTTTAGATATGGTCTTTCTGAACAAATCATTATTGATAATGCACATAACCTGAAAAATAAGATGATGCAAGCATTCTACTCTCAGTTTAAGATTCAGTATCAAAACTCTATCCCATACTGTCTGAAGATGAAACTGCCAATAAGAATATGAAAAAGATAGTCAAAAAGATGCTGAGATGCACAAAGATTGGCATGAAAAGTTGCCTTTTACTTCACATGATTATCGCACAGCTGTACGAACTTTTTTAGGTGCTACCCTATTTTCCTCAGTCTACGACATAGAGGCTATCCCACCTATCGAGGTTGAGATCGTTTCCCTTAGAATTTTAATGGAATCATAACTTGAGAAGGCTAAATAGGTTAAAAATTGATATGAGCAACTCAATCTCATTAAAGAGAAGAGAATTAAAGCCATCTATCATGGGCAAATGTATCAAAATCGCATGATGAGAGCCCATGACAAATAAGTCTGTCCTCATCAGTTTTGAGAAAGAGGCTTAGTGCTTAAGCAAATTCTGCCAATCCATAAAGATGTTCATGGAAAATAGACCCCAAATTGGGAAAGACCATATGTGGTGAAGCATGTATTCTCTGAAAGAGCTTTAATCTTAACCGAAATGGATGGCAATGACATGCCCAATCCTATGAACTTTGATTTCGTAAAAGAATAGTATGCCTAAAAGAGCTTTAGGATGAAAACCCGAATGGGCATTCTATTAGCCTTTCACTCACCATTCTCCAAAAAAACAACAATAAAACAACAAAAACAACAATAAAACAAAAAAAAGAAAAAAGAAAAAACCAATTTAAGTCAAAAACCCGATAGGGCAACTTAAGTAACCAAACTCATTCAAACTAAGTCAAGCCTAAACCATCACTAGCCTAAAACCAATCTTCCCATATTTATAATTCTAACTGAGACACCAAATCATACTTACCCATTTGTTCTATGCTGACCAAACCTTATCCATACTTGCACTTGGAAAATGAAAAATAACCAACTTTGAGGCCTCTGTCCCACCATGGGGCAATCTGAGGAATCTTTTTATGATTTGGGCAACACCACAAGGATCATTTGCATAAAAGAAAGTCTTTGAAAGCACTCAGTGAAAAATTCATGTCATCGAGATTGAAGCTAATCATCCAAAAGGACTTCTTTTGACTCTTTTGTATTGCAAAATTTTTCAATCGAACGAGAATACAATTGTTTGATTTCTCACAAAACCTTTTTGTAACCCTGCATTCCATGTTGCATCATGTTTATCATTTTATTAATAATGCTTGATAATGAACAAAATTAATAACAAGATTTCATAGCATCGCTTGGACAAATTGAACTTTGCGAGAAATTTTATTAGGTCTAAAGACCAAAAATGAACTTTAGGGCCATGGTTGGTCCCACTTTCTTTGATCTTATATCCTAAGAAATGTTATAAACTCTACTCTTAGAGAAGCTTATCATGAAGAAGAGAGGCTAAAACACTGCTTTAATTGGCACGTAAACAACCAAGGTTCAACACATTTGAGCAGTCAAAGAGGCACTTTAGAGTTAGAACTAGCAAAGAAGCACCACTCATGCTTGCTAATGAACTCTTTATAGCTAAAGCCTTCCAACATGAATCGTTCGATTTCACGATCCTCTTATTACCATCATTGGTCATCAAGACAAGAAGCCACCTTATTAGATATGAGAAAGATCTAAAATTAATGGATTATGCCTTTGGAAATACAACTTTCGCATAATTCAAACATGCATATGCATTCCCCCATGCATTCTACAAGATTTAACATCTTTTAGGTACCAATCCTCATACAAAAGGCAAATTAGTAAAGAATGCAAGTTGTGATTTTCTATTTCCAAAAACATAAAAAAATCTTAGGTAAGTATGTTTGACCTCACAAGCTTATTTAAATCATCCAAGAAAGGCATCTAATCTTAGTACTTTTTCTTTTTTGTCCTCAAAGAGCAAGACCTTTTTTCCTTTATCCTCGAAGAGCAAGACCTTTTCTTTTTTTGTCCTTAAAGAGTAGGACGTTTTCTTTTCCTTACTTTAAAGAGGAAGACCTTTTCTTTCTTGTCCTCGAAGAGCAAGACCTCCTCTTTCTTTGTCCTCAAAGAGCAAGACAATTTCTGTTTTTCATCCTCAAAGAGCAAGGCATTTTTTTTCTTTGTCCTCAAAGAGTAGGATGTTTTCTTTCTTTTGTCCTCAAAGAGTAGGATGTTTTCTTTTCTTGTCCTCAAAGAACATGATGTTTTCTTTTCCTGTCCTTAAAGAGTAGGATATTTTCTTTCTTTTCCTCAAAGAGCAGGACCTTTCTTTCTTGTCCTTAAAGAGTAGGACCTTCTTTTTCTTTGTACTCAAAGAGCAGGACATTTCCTTTCTTTCTTTTCGAAGAATAGGACATTTTCTTTCTTTATCCTTAAAAGAGTAGGACCTTTTTCTTTCATATTAGTCCTCAAAGAATAGGGCGCCTTTTTATTCTTTTAAACCCATACAAGCTGGTGGCACCCCTTTCATTTTAGTCCTCAAAGAGTAGGATTCTTTTTCTTTTTCTTTTTCTTTTAAACCCACACAAGTTGGTGGCACCCCTTTCATTTTAGTCCTTAAAGAGTAGGATGCCTTTTCTTTTTCTTTTCAGCCCACACAAGCTAGTGGCACCCTTTTCCTTTTAGTCCTTAAAGAGCAAGACGCATCTTCTTTTTCTTTTAAGCCCATACAATTTGGTGGCACCCTTTTTATTTCAGTCCTCAAAGAGTAGGACACCTTTTTATTACTTTTAAGCCCATATAAGCTCATGGCACTTATTTTCTTTTAGTCTTCAAATAGAGTACACCTTTTCTTTCCCACTCAAAAAAAGGACCAAATACACTACCTAAACAAAATATATCTATTTATCTTTGCCATGTTCCTAATACTTACTGATGGTCAAAGAGGGGCAGCTGTAGACATCTTATTTTGTTCGGACCAATTTTTGATATCTTAGGGGTTTAGGTAAAGTGTGAAAAAATAAAAAATAAAAATAAAGCTGGGAAACAAGTCACCTAGCGATAAAGTTTTTTTGGAAAGGCCTAAAATGCCTCTGGACCGCTTTAAAGAAAATTTCAAAAATGGGGTGATTTTCCTCTTTTTGTGACCAAGATAAGACAACTCGAGGAACCTAAGGTATGTATGGGTTATATGGGCTTAAACACTGTCGCAGGGCTTTCACGTTACCGAATTTTAAATTTCCATGTGTATTATCGATACATGAGGTTTTGGTATCAATACCAAAGGTATGATATCGATACCTAACATGATTGTATCGATACAATTCTTAGCAGTAGCTAAAATTGTGATTTTTGGCGAAATCTATTAATACACAAGCATGAGTATCGATACAAATCCATGAAGTATCGATCCTGGCCTCTAAATCTTAAGATTGGAAACATTTTTTTGCTCTTAGTATCAATACACAACTCATTGTGTCAATAGTCAGGAGTTATGTATCGATACAACATGTTCTGTATCGATACACCAAGACATTTTCGCCTAGCTCGAGCCATTTTGTAGCCTTCAAAAGCCTAATTTAAACATGTTTTAGCACCGAAGAACTATCATATAATATTGCAAACCTTAACTATGGGTTCATTAATGGATTCTAACAAAATTTTGGAGTTCAAACAATTAATGACAAAGGTCACTTTCATAAAATATGTGGGTAGATCAGTATGTCAGAACCAATAAAATAAAAAGTAAACTGAACATGGTAGCTGAAGATATGCCCTACTGCAAAAGAAAAATTAATGAGGCTCTTTGCATTGTGCTATAAAAAAGAGGGGCTAAACTAAGAGAAAAAGAGGGGATCTCAGAGGAAGCTACCAAAAAAAAAAACCCAGCTCTCAGCTATAAAAAAGAACTCTCTAGCAATCCCAAAAAACTCCTCACCTATCCCCATAAATCCTCTATCAACTTCAGCTCTAAAAGCGCACAAAAACACTATTTCATTAACCTCTATACTCTATTCCTATAGCTACCCCAAACCACCATAGGAAAACCTTTGAAACCTAATTTTCCACACATTTTTATCCTTAAAAAGCCCCACCATCAACCATACCACTAAGAGGCTACTTCTTTTCATCCTTTTCTTGCTAAATAATAGCAAGGAGAAGGAAGAAATTAAGCTGACGGCCACTATTCTGAAAAAAGGGAAGTTCAAGCTTTTTGGTATATCCCCTCTACCTTGATCTTTATATTTTATGTTTTGTCATTAACATCATCTTAGTAAACCCTTTTTTATGCTTTTATGGCCACCTTAGGACTCCCATGCATTTTTGTGGCTTTGGTTGTGGTAGTTTAGGATCTTGATGTTTTTCTAAGTGTCTACATGCTGTCCCCCTACATTTTCATCACCATAACAGCCTCTATCCATGTGACCTTGCCACATTCCTTCCATATTCACATCTGTATCTCATGTAAAGCATGAATCTTAACATGTCAAAAATATGCCCATACATTTCCTAGCAGCTTAATAGGTTCCATGAAATAAAAATGCCTTTTTTTCAGCATGGCCATCCTAAGTATATTCAGGCATCTATCTATAATCTCCATGTATTTTTCTATGCATACACGTTCTACATGTTCTATATCATGTTTGTGGCACTTTTTTTGTGTTGAGATGTTTGTTTGAATGCTAGAAAACCCGATTTCGAATAGTACCCCCAAGTTAAGCATATGCTATCTCCCATACATGAAGAATAACGTAGGCTTAAAATTTTTATGAAGTTGGTTTTCCAACCTTGGAGGCAAAGCAAGCATTCAGTTCTGGATTCTTGGAAGAATGAGTATAAGAATGATGGTTTTCAAAAATGAAATGAAATCTTTTTGTTGAAAATGTGAATCCTTGGTCCTTAGATAAACACCCTAATGATGGCATGGTCAACGGGTTCTTCTATCATCCCAAACTACTTCGAGATTATGGAATGAACTCGTGATGCCCATGTCAACCCCTCATCTCGATTACGGATGGTCGAACATCCATAGCCTGACCTCAACCTAATGAAAAAGCCAAAAATACCGAACACCTCCCATGTTTTGTTTTGGCAGCACAACAATTTGTATTGAACAATTATTTAAAAATAAAAATTGATTTATCCAGAATGTATTGGTATTTTTCCCTTGAAGGATTTTGAATTACCTTTCCAATGATATCTCATTTACCTTTAGATCATCTCGAATGAAATAGTTTCAATTTTTTGAATCTTTGTTGTTTGGAACCCCTAGATCCAGCAAGCAGTCTACTATTCAGGTTATTTCAGCCTAACAAACAACATTTTTGAATCCCTTGAATAATTTTCCCATAGAGTTCATCAAATTCCCTTTCTAAAAAGGTATTATTTGCATTTTTAACAATTTTAGAAGATTCCAAAATGATTTTTCAAAGTCCATCATACCTTTACCTTGTACATGCTACCAGTATTAAGACAAGCTGAAGTTCAAAAATTAATTCTGCCTAGAAAGTGATTTTCTAGGATTTTTGGAATATTTTTACATTAATCCTCATTGAGTTACCTTTCTAAGGATACTTTATTTACCCTTGGAGACCTTTGAATGAGTTCAAATAAATTCAGAAAGAGAAATGATGCAACATAGTCCTTTATTTCAAGCCCAATTTTTGAAATGCTCTTATTAAGGCATTCGAACGTCTCATGATCTACTCAGCTTATTCTTGTAACGTAAGCCTTTTAGACTCGGAACAAGGCTAAATAAAAGAGGAACATTTTAGCCAAAACTTTGAGTCTTGACTTTTAAAGATTCTCTTTTTTCAAAAACATGACCAATTTCTTTTAAAGTCAAAGATTTTTATTTTAGGGGATACCCAACCCCACTATTCTGAAGGGATACTCCAACCCCATTTTTATCTCAAATCCAATATCAAACCCCTAATTTCGAGGATACTCCAACCTCGCTATTCGGAGGGAATACTCCAACCCTATTTTTAACATAAATCAGATACCAAACCTTTATTTTTGGGGATACTCTAACCTCACTATTCCGAGGGGTACTCCAATTCTAGCTTTTACCTCAATATGACATTAAATTTGCACCTTTGGGGATACTCCAATCCCACACTTCTAAGGGGATACTCCAACCCCACTTTCCATATTCCTTCTAAAATTCAAACCTTTTTCCAGGATATCCCTGAGTCATCAAAATCTTTTTTTCTCCTAAAATTTCCACTGAATCCGACTAAGGCTCAATGTTGTCGTCTCAGCTAGTCATCAATAATCAAAGACAACTACGAGATACATTTCAATCATCTCTCTTTTTGATGTATTTTTTTAATTTATTTTTATGGATTTATTTTTTTTCCTATCATACTAATATGTTTTCTCTTGTAAGGACCTCGAGAATTCATGCTTTAAAATTTATTTTCAAAATCACAAAACGATATCTCCTGTTGGTATCTCTCCAGTGCTAGACATGAAATATTTATTTTCTTAAACACATTTAGAGATCATTTTAATAAAAAAAATCTTATGTTTCTTAGCTCTTCGAGGTGCATAGGTGGTAAAATTTTCATTAAAACTCGGACGCATGTCTTTACAAAATTTCATGCATTAGAGGGAATTATATTTGAATAATGATAAAAATGGAATCGAGGAAACTGAGATTCAAGTAAGATATGTTTAGATGGTATTGATTTTTGGGTGTTGTGGGGGTGCTAATCTTTCCTACACATAACCAACTCCCGAACCCAAAACAACAAATCTCTGGTATTATTTTCAATAGGCATCTGATCATGCCAAACTTAAAATGGTCGGGGGTGACTCTAAGTTTATGGCCACTTCATGGTGGCCATCCAAGACTGGTCGGACGAGTGACTCCTCCAATGATCTTTCACTCCTTCATGTCAAACATCAAAATATTTTTTTAGTCGAGCGTGCTTTGGCCCTTCAGATCATTAGAAGTTCATAAAGGCTGAGCACATGGAACATCAATAGCTTGGTAACTCCACTGAGGACAAGCTTTAAGTGCTAGACTTATGGCTAGCTATGTCTTGCTTGGTCCTTGGTTCCTTAGTTTCCATAATTATTTAGATATAATTATTTAGAACTTCATAATCTGACCAAAATAAAGCACCACACTAATGACTTAGCATAGATATTGATGAACGAACGTTACCATTTCTTTGGTCAGGCCTGTCCTTATGTGGTATTGTATCACCACACATAAAAGCAATCTTAGTGTAGATACACTATAATGTTGTCCGATTGTTATGTTGACCCTTATGCATCATATTGTCCATTCTTGGGGTAAAATTTTATGTGGCATTTTCATTTTATTGCTTCCATTCTTTTGTGTGCTTATTTCTTTGTACAGTTGCTAACTTATCGTCTCTTTCTATTCTTTTTTGCATGCATGCATCATTTCATTTTTATCATTGCCATGGGACAAGTGGCCAATGGTCCAGTGTCTACCAAGGGGTGTTTGTCATGGAGCAACAGTCTGCCTCAGAGTTAAAATCTTTTGAAGAAGTTCAAGCTTAGTCTGAGCGATGACAGTGTGAAGATAAGGACATCTTAAAACTTGAGTATATCTCGACAGTGCATGAAAAGATGAAAATAGGGTATCATCAGAATGACTGACAAGATCTAAAATATATATGGACTAGTTGGGATAATACCACTAAGGAATCATTCACGAAAAGATACAAGAACATTTTGCCTTTTTACATCCGATCTATTTGGATGTTAATCAATCGCAGGCCGCCTTCCAATTTTGGATCCTTGCATATCAATGCTTTACCTTTAACCACGAGGTTTTGACCCATATAGTAGAGGAATAAACCTTGTTGCTCAGTATTGAGAGGGCCAAGACTGATAGAATATATTGCAAGTTGTTGAACCCTCTAACTTTTAAGAAAAGTTAGCCTAAATTCTCAGTTCACCTGAGACATGGATCATGAGTAGGGTCACATCAAGAAGAAGGGAAATGGTGAGTGCATTTCATAGGCTTGTTTAAAGGAAGCAATAGCAAATATTATCGACCTCTAAAAAGTGCAAGATATATTCGCTTTGGCATTATATGGCCTAGTCATTTTCCTAAACATGCTAGGTTATGTTGAAGCGGTGGTGATGGATCTCATTTTCCGATTATGTTGTAGCGTTAACCTAACACCTGCTATCATCACCGAAATCATTCAAGCCCTTAATTTTTGTTGAAAAACCAAGACAAGATGTTTTATTGGTTGTGCACCTATGCTTCACCTATGGCTTGTTAGCACCTTTGCTCGAAAAAAAAGAAAAGGTCGTACAATTTTTTCCCTGACTTTAGTCTTATCTCTGAAGTCCTCGAGAAAGAATGGTTTCATAAAAAGTCCAAGGAACAATGGATGCAAAAACTTTGAAATCTCAATGACGATGAAGTGACATGAAAGATTGTTTGCTTTTCGCAATAAACCATCATGTACAGATGTGGGATTATAATTGTGTGCCACTCATTGGGTTATGGGGAAGAACCAGCTATGTACCTATTCTGGTTCTTTGACAATTTTTGTGTCAGCAATTTGTCCCCTTTTTCCAAGACTTAGAGGCATTCGACCTTGAATATGGCAGCTAGATTAGTGTCGCAATGTACCCCAGGGTGGATCCTCACAGATCTATTAGAGCATATGACTTAAAATATTTTTCTGACTTGGAATGTCTTTTTGATTGAGACTTTTCCTTCGTGACATGATGAGAACGAGAAAGTGCAGATTCTTGACTTATGACATTGTGAAGAGGGACCATAAGATGAATTGCTCATCTTATTGGTCTCAAATGACCATCATGAAATGGCCAATGCTTGGAGTCGCCACCGATCATTTTGGGGTAGGCATGATCAGAAGCCTATTGAAACCTATGTTTTGAATTACGAAATTCAAAACATCGATGACGTGGTCTAAGTAATGCAAAGATTCACTGTTTCGGTTTAGGAGTTGGTTACGCATGATGAGGTATGAACCTCTTCGCGATGCCTAAAATCGATACCTTACTAGCTATGTCTTATCTTGATTTTGATTCTTTTGATCTTAACTTTTTTCTATTTCGATATAACCCTCTTTTAATGCATGAATCTTATAGAAATACAAATCCAAATTTTGATGAAAAAGACTTAATCTTATATACACCCTGGAGAAATGAGGAATATAGAGATTTTCAATAAAATGACCTCTGGATTTTACTTTGAAAATGGAATGTTCCACTTTGGACACTAGAGACATACCCACATGGAACACTAACTTTAATTTTTTTTGAAATGTGTTGAAAACCTGAATGCATAGAATCATCACAAAGAAATCATGTTAGTCAGGCAATAAATAAAGTAACATAATATGGATCATTCAATGCAAGGATAAAGAAAAAGGGTGGACTATTGGAATTTATCTCATAATTAAGATCGATTATCTGGGAATAATCGAATCGACAATTTTCAAGATGCATTTAGGTTCCTTGATTAAACGAAGTTTATTTGACACATTCATGGAATTTTGAGAAGGAGAAAAAAATTTAATTGTAGTTGAAAGACAGGGTTAGAGTATCCTTTTGGAAAGGTGGGGTTGGAGTATCCCCGTGGATGACAAATAATTTTGACAGAGGAAGTTTTTTTTAAAGGTTGACAATTTTGAAAAATGGAGTTGGAGTATCCCCTCAGAAAGTTAGGTTTGGAGTATCCCCACAGATGACAAATAATTTGACAAAGGAAGATTCTTTAGATCTTGACAATTTTGAAAAATGGGGTTAGAGTATCCCTTTGGAAGGTTGGGGTTGGAGTGTCCCCGAAAGTGAAATATCTGAAGTTCTTTAAAGAAGTTGAGTTGAAAAAATTAAGTTGACGAAACTTTCTAATTTAGGAAATGTTTAAGCATTTTGATAACTTTTGGCAAAAGAAATTATTGTGAATGAGGATGATAAAGATGTAAAATGTTTTTGTGCCTTGATACGAGCCTATGGGAGGTCAAAGCATGCTCTCAAGTCTGATCTGGGTGATAAGGGACATTTGAATGTCTCGAGACAAAATTCAAGAAAATAACTCAATTTTTATCGTAATAAAAAATAGGGGACACCATCGCACTATCCTACTTCCCAAATTTGTTCTAAATTGGTTTGAAGGCTTTAGAAGGTGGACAAGATAACGTTAAAAAGGTAACTTAATGAGGGTCAACCTAAAAATATTCCCAATATCCCAAAAAGTCACTTTCCGTGGGAATAAATGTTCAAATTTAGATTAATTACACTGCTAGTAGAGCATATGGGGGACAAGGTGTGTCAAAATTTGAAAAATCACCTCAGACTCATTTGGTATCAAAAAATTGCAAGCGATGCCTTTTTGAAATGGGAATTCCATGAATCTTCTAGGAAAAATGTTTGAAAATTTTGGAAAAATCATTTAATGGGCCTAAACGGCCTAATCAGAATACATATTCAGATTTTAAGGGTTTTGGATAGTTTGGATTTGAAAAATCATAACTCTCTCATCCAAAATGATCCAAAGGTGAACAAGACATCGTTTCAAACATAATTCGACACACTTTTAGAAAAAAATCAAAAAATTCATAAAAAATCGTTTAGGATTTTAAAGCGAATTTTCAATTTGAAAAAGTTATGCTACCAGTAGAGGACAAAGCAAAACAGGGAATATTTCTTATTTTCTCTATGTTTACGGGTCCAAACTCAAGTCATTGACATTCAAACATCCATAACTGAAGGGAAAGAGTGGCATGAGCATCGCGAACTTATTTACAGAGCCCCAGAGTAGCTTAGGATGATGAAGCAGCCCGTTGATCATACCACATATGATTTAGACTCAAAAACAAGGCACAAACATCTAGGGAACAAGTTCAACACCATTTTTGTTGAAAAATCAAAAGTTTTAAGCTCGTTTAATCAATATTCCAAATTTGGAAAACTTAATTTTCCCTAAGATTTTTGCCAACTTTAAGGAAAATGCTAGGTTTATACTAGTCCTTATTGGTTGAGGTTAACATGCTTCGCTTGGAGAGTTTTAAAAATCAGTTTTTGACAACCATCAAACATGCATTTTGATAAGGAGAAGACAACAAACATACAAGAGGATGGCACATAACATGAATGGGGATGCTAACTTTAACAATGGTTTAGACAAAGAAAGTGTTATGCATTGTGACAAGAAAATGTCATAGATGCTGAAAATGACAATGATTCATGCAAGTTAATGTGTAAATGCACTTGAAATGTGTTAGGCTAATGATTCACACATGGATTAAGGATAACAAGATGCAGGGATATAGCATAAAATGCATGAGGAAGAGATATCAAACTAATGAGGATGAAATAAGACATTTTGCACATCAAAAGGGCATTAAGGCATCCAAATCGTAAACTATCACAACCAATAGCCATAATAATGCATGATAATCCTAGGAGGGTGATGGAAACATGGAGAGCACACTAAAATGATGAAGATGCAGAAAAACAGAAAATGAAAGTGATAAAGTGAGAAGTTATGCCAACAAAACTTCACTTTTTGACCAAATAATTAGAGCAGTATAGATGGCTTGCATTTCTCTCTTTTCCTTGTTGTTAATTAGCAAGAAAAAGAGAGAAATATTAAGGTTTTGGTTCTAGTATGGATGAAGATGATTTTTAGAATGTGTGATGGTTGGGAATGAGTGTTTTGGGGCTATTTTTGGGTGGTGAGTGGAGAGCCACGGGATTTTGTTTTCTTGGTGTAGGAATGTGTTTTTAAAGCTAAAAATAAGCTGGAATCTAACCTTTTTTAGCTAAGATAGAAGTGGTCCATTTATTCTAGCATTTTGGCATCAATTTGGTGGTGTTTTTGGTCATTTCTCAAGGGGGACAAAGTGATGTCAGCATGGTGGCTATAGAATGGCTGCAGGGAGCAACTTGCTACCAATGTGATGGGCATAGGGTGGTTGGTTTAAATGCTGAAATGATTTTCTAGCAAATAAGGTGGCTAATGGGGATCTTAGTCAACCAGCTATGGACTAGAGTGATCATGTGTTATTGACCTTTTTGATCCAATTTAGACTTAAAAAAAGTGTTTTGGTTAGTTAAGAAGCCTAAATTCGTAATCTGATCGACGAGTCAAAAATGCCCGGACTGTGAAAATGGCCTACATGTGTCGATACATTTGGTCCAAAAACCTTGATGGTATCGATACAATGAACATTGTGTCAACACAATGATCATTGTATCGATACTATGAACCATTGTATCAATACTATGAACCACTGTATCAATGCATTTCTTTATAGAATGCATGTTTTGGTCTTGGCATGGCCTAGTATTGATACATGAGGTCTTGTATTGACACATAGGCTCTTGCATGGATACATCTACATGTTGTATCGATACAAATGCGGACATTTCTAAATTTTGGATCGTTAGAGCATTGTATCGGCACATGACAACCATGTGTCGATACATTCAAGCAAAATTATGGATTTTCTCACATATTTTGTCCCTGGACACCTTCAACTATGTCATTTGATGCCATATCTTTGCATTTATCTTTGATATTTTGTCCCTACATGACATTGTCGCCCGGCAGTCATCACCCCTTCTTACATCCGTGCTCCAGATTGCTTAAAGAATTAGCCTAGACAAAATAAGGTGTCTATAATTAGAAGTCAAAAATTTAGTTAGCCTTCCATGCTTGGAGACGAACCCATTGCATGGAAAAATACTAGAGAGGAAGTAGTGTGACCCTGGGGTATAATGAATGGAAGATACATTGCATTAATGATACCTTGCCTTCATCCATAGTTGTATCTGTAGATGAAGAATTAGCTTCTAATCGAATTGCGTAGACGAGAATTCGAACAAGAAAATACAACTTTTACGAAGGAAATTGCCTGCCTAAATGAGGAAAAGAGTCAATTTAAGATGGACCTTTATCTACATGAAGGTGAGGTAAAATGAGCTAAGAAGGAGAAGAATTGTCTCACAAAAGAACTCGAGAGTCTACGGAAAGACTATATGGCCACTTCATGGTGGCCATCCAAGACTGGTCAAATGAGTGACTCATCTGATAGTCTTTCACTCTTTCATGTCAAACATCAAAATATTTTTTAAGTCCATGATGCTTTGGCTCTTCGGATCATTCAAAGTTCATAAAGGCTAAGCACGTAGGACATTGGCACCATGTATTTCAATTGAACCAAAGTTTATTTGTGAATGAGGAAGCTTGCATTCTTGAATCCTTGGAAACTTGCATTCTTGAATCCTTTTCTTTTTTATTGGGCACCACAAGCACATTTTCGTCATTGGGGCACACAATATTTGTGCTTTGGTTTTGCAAGAAAAGCTTCTTTCTACCATTTTCCTTAGAATCAAAGTACATCCATCAAATGAGAGAAACATGGATTCTTGTAATAATCTCCTTTCATTTTGTTACTGGGCACCATAACCATGTTCTCCTTATTAGGATGCATAATATTCGTGCTTTGGTTTTGCAAGAAGAGCTTTTTTTTTGACCAATTTCCTTCAAATCCAAGTTCATCTATGAAATTAGGCAACATGCATTCTTGAACCTTGTCCTTTTGTTGTTGGGCACCATAAACATGTTCTCTTTGTTGGCATGCACAATATTCATGCTTTGGCTTCATAAGAAAAGTTTCTTTCCACCATTTTCCTTAGAATCAAAGTATGTTCGTCAAATGAGACAAACATGGATTCTTGAAATAGTCTCCTTTTCTTTTATTGTTGGGCACCATAAACATGTTCTCCTCATTGAGATGCATAATATTTTTGCTTTGGCTTTGCAGGCAAAGCTTTTTTTTCTACCAATCTTCGAACCCAAGTTTATTTGTGAAATTAGAGAACTTGCATTCTTGAATCCTTTTCTTTTCTTTTTGGGCACCGTAAACACGTTTTCATCATTGGGGTGCACAATATTCGACCTTTGGTTTTGTAAGTAAAGCTTCTTTCCACCATTTTTCTTAGAATCAAAGTTCTTCCATCAAATGAGACAAACGTAGATTCTTGTCATAATCTCCTCTCCTTTTTGTTATTGGGCACTATGAATAGATTCTTCTCATTGGGAGACACAATTTTTGCACTATAATTTTGCAAGAAAAGCTTTTTTTCCACCAATTTTCTTCAAATCAAAGTTTGTCTGTTAAATGAGAAAAGCATGGATTCTTATAATAATCTCCATTCCTCTTCTTATTGGCCACCATAAACACGTTCTCCTCATCAGAATGCATAATATTTGTGCCTTGGTTTCACAAGGAAAGCTTTTTTTTGCCAATTTCCTTAGAATCAAAATACATCCATCAAATGGGACAAACGTGGATTCTTGTAATAATCTTCTTTCCTTTTGTTATTGGGCACCATAAACATGTTCTCCTTATTGGGATACATAATATTCGTGGTTCAGTTTTGCAAGAAAAGAAATTTTGTTTTCCACTAATTTCCTTTGAATCAAAGTTCATCCATGAAATTAGACAACATGCATTCTTGAATCCTTTGCTTTCGTCATTCGGTACCATAAACACGTTATCATCATTGAGGTACACAACATTGGTGCTTTGGTTTCACAAGAAAAGCTTTGTTCCACCATTTTCCTTAGAATCAAGGTATGTCCTTCAAATGGAACAAACATTGCTTCTTGTAATAATCCCCTTTTCTTTTATTATTAGGCACCATAAACATGTTCCCTTTATTGGGTACACAATATTTGAGGTTTGGTTTTGCAAGAATAGATTTTTTTCGACTAGTTTTCTTTGAGCCAAATTTATTTGTGAAATAAGACAACATGCATTCTTGAATCCTTTCCTTTTATTATTGGTCACCACAAGCATGTTCTCATCATTTGAGTACACAATATTTGTGCTTTGGTTTCGCAAGAAAAGCTTGTTTCCATAATTTTTCTTTGAATCAAAGTACATCCGTCAAATAAGACAAACATGGATTCTTGTAGTAATCTCCTGTCCTTTTATTATTGGGCACCATAAACATTTACTCATTATTGGGATGCACAATATTCGTGCTTTGGTTTCACAAGAAAAGCTTTGTTTCACCATTTTCATTAGAATCGATGTATGTTCATCAAATGGGACACACAGAGATTCTTGTAATAATCTCCTTTCTTTTTATTATTGGGCACTGTAAACATGCTCTCCTTGTTGGGATACACAGTATTTGAGCTTTGGTTTTACAAGAATAGGTTTTTTTCGACGAATTTTCTTTGAGCCAAAGTTTATTTGTGAAATAAAGACAACATGCATTCTTGAATCCTTTTCTTTTGTTATTGGGCACCACAAGCACATTCTCGTCATTTGGCTACACAATATTCGTGCTTTGGTTTCACAAGAAAAGCTTGCTTCCACCATTTTTCTTTGAATCAAAGTACATCTATCAAATAAGACAAACATGGATTCTTGTAATAATCTCCTTTCCTTTTATTATTGAGCACCATAAACATTTACTCATTATTGGGATGCACAATATTCCTGCTTTGGTTTTGCAAGAAAAGCTTTTTTTTCCACCAATTTCCTTCAAATCCAAGTTCATCTATGAAATTAGACAACATGCATTCGTGAATCCGTTCCTTTTGTTATTCGATGCCATAAACACATTCTCATCATTGGGGTACACAATATTCATGCTTTGGTTTCACAAAAAAAGCTTCGTTCCACAATTTTCCTTGGAATCAAGGTATATCCATCAAATAGAACAAGCATGGATTCCAATAAGAATCTCCTTTCCTTTTAGTATTAGGCACCTTAAACATGTTCTCCTTGCTAGGATACACAATATTTTAGCTTTAGTTTTGCAAGAATAGATTTTTTTCCCATAAATTTCCATTGAATCAAACTTTATTTGTGAAATGAGATAACATGCATTCTTGAATCCTTTCCTTTTGTTACTGGGCACCACAAGCATTTGTGTGCACAACATTCGTGCTTCGGTTTCAAAAAAAAAGCTTCTTTCCACCATTTTCCTTTGAATCAAAGTACGTTCGTCAAATGAGACAAACATGGATTCTTGCAATAATCTCCTTTCCCTTTATTATTGGGTACTGTAAACACTTTTCCACTATTGGGATGCATAATATTCATGCTTTGGTTTTGCAAGAAAAGCTTTTTTTTCAACCTATTTCCTCCAAATCCAAGTTCATCTACGAAATTAAACAACGTGCATTCTTGAATCCTTTCCTCTTGTTGTTCGGCACCATAAATATGTGCTCATCACTGGAGTAGACAATATTCATGCTTTGGTTTCTCAAGAAAAGCTTCGTTCCACCATTTCTCTTAGAATCAAGGTATATCCATCAAATGGGACAAACAAGGATTCTTGTAATAATCTCTTTTCCTTTTATTATTGGGCACCATAAAAATGTTCTCCTTATTGGGATGGACAATATTTGAGCTTTGGTTTTGCAAGAATAGTTTTTTTTTCGACAAATTTCCATTGACTCAATTTGTATTTGTGAAATGAGACAACATGCATTCTTGAATCCTTTTCTTTTGCTATTGGGCACCACATGCACATTCTCATCATTAGGCTACACAATATTTGTGCTTTGGTTTCACAAGAAAAGCTTCTTTCTACCATTTTCCTTAGAATCAAAGTACGTCCATCAAATGAGACAAGCATGGATTCTTGTAATAATCTCCTTTCTTTTTATCATTGGGCATCATAAACATGTTCTGTTATTAGGATGCACAATATTCATGCTTTGATTTTGCAAGAAAAGCTTTTTCTTGTACCAATTTCTTTTAGATCCAAGTTCATCTATGAAATTAGACAAATTGCATTCTTGAACCCTATCCTTTTGTTCATGGGCACCATAAGCATGTTCTCATCTTTGGGGTACAAAATATTCATGCTTTGGTTTTGCAAGAAAAGCTTTATCCCACCATTTTCCTTAGAACCAAGGTATGTCCATCAAATGGGACAAACAAAGATTCTTGGAATAATCTCTTTTCCTTTTATTATTGGGCACCATAAATATGTTCTCCTTATTAGGATGCACAATATTTGAGCTCTGGTTTTGCAAGAGTAGATTTTTTCTCATGAATTTCCATTGAATCAAACTTTATTTGTGAAATAAGACAACATGCATTCTTGAATCCTTTCCTTTTCTTATTAGGCACCACAAGCATGTTCTCATCATTTGGGCACACAATATTCATGCCTTGGTTTTGCAAGAAAAGCTTCTTTCCACCATTTTCCTTAAAATCCAAGTATGTCTATCGAATGAGACAAACATGGATTCTTGTAATAATCTCCTTTCCTTTCATTACTAGGCACCACAAACATGTTCTCATTATTGGGATGCATAATATTCATGCTTTGATTTTGCAAGAAAAACTTTTTTTTTCACTAATTTCCTTAAAATCCAAGTTCATCTAAGAAATTAGACAACATGCAGTCTTGAAACCCATCCTTTTGTTATAGGGCATCATAAACACGTTCTCATCATTGGGGTCCACAACATTCATGCTTTGGTTTTGCAAGAAAAGTTTCCTTCCACCATTTTTCTCAGAATCAAAGTACATCACTCAAATGAGACAAGCATGGATTCTTGTAATAATCTCCTTTCTTTTATTATTGGGCGCCAAAAAAATGTTCTTATTATTGGGATGCACAATATTCATGCTTTGGTTTTACAAGAAAAGCTTTTTTTTTCCATCAATTACCTTCGAATCAAAGTTCATTCGTGAAATTAGACAATATGCATTCTTGAATCCTTTCCTTTCATTGTTCGACAACATAAACACGTTCTCATCATTCGGGTACACAATATTTGTGCTTGGATTTTGCAAAAAAGGTTTGTTCCACCATTTTCCTTAGAATCATGGTACGTTCATCAAATAGGACAGACATGGATTCTTGTAATAATCTCCTTTTCTTTTGTTATTAGGCACCATAAACATGTTCTCATTATTGGGATGCACAATATTCATGCTTTGGTTTTGCAAGAAAAGCTTTTCTTCCACCAGTTTCCTTCAAAGCCAAGTTCATCTATGAAATTGGACAAAAGGCATTTGTGAACCCCATCCTTTGGTTACTGGGCACCATAAACATGTTCTCATCATTGGAGTCCACAATATTCGTGCTTTAGTTTTGCAAGAAAGTTTCTTTCCACCATTTTCCTTAGAATCGGAGTACATTAGTCAAATGAGGGAAACACGGATTCTTGTAATAATCTTCTTTCCTTTTATTATTGGGCAACATAAACATCTTCTCATTATTAGCATGCACAATATTCGTGCTTTGGTTTTGCAAGAAAAGCTTTTTTTCCACTAATTTCGTTCAAATCCAAGTTCATCTATGAAATCAAACAACATGCATTTTTTAACCCCATCCTTTTGTTATTGGACAACATAAGCACATTTTCATCATTAGGGTCCACAATATTCATGCTTTGGTTTCCCAAGAAAAGTGTCCTTCCACCATTTTCCTTTGAATCAAATTACGTCCATCAAATGAGACAAAAATGGATTCCTGTAATAATCTCCTTTTCTTTTATTATTAGGCACCATAAACATTTTCTCATTGCTGGGATGCACAATATTCACGCCTTGGTTTGCAAGAAAAGCTTTTTTTTCCACCAATTTCCTTCAAATCCATGTTCATCTATGAAATTAGACAACATGGATTCTTGAATCCTTTCCTTTCATTGTTCGGCACCATAAACACATTGTCATCATTGGGGTACACATTATTCATGCTTTTGTTTTGAAAGAAAAGCATTGTTCCACCATTTTCCTTAGAATCAAAGTGCATCTATCAACTGGGACAAACATGGATTCCCATAATAATCTCTTTTCCTTTTATTATTGGGCACCATAAACTTGTTCTCCTTATTAGGATATACAATATTTGAGCTTTGATTTTGCAAGAATAGATTTTTTTCCATGAATTTCCATTGAATCAGACTTAATTTGTGAAATGAGACAACATGCAATTATTGAATCCTTTTCTTTTGTTATTGAGCACCACATGGACATTCTCGCCGTTTGGTATGTAATATTCGTGCTTTGGTTTCACAAGAAAAACTTTTTTCTATCATTCTCCTTAGAATCAATGTACATCCATCAAATAAGACAAAAATGGATTCTTGTAATAATCTCCTTTCCTTTCAAAATTGGGTACCACAAGCATGTTTTCATTATTGGAATGCACAATATTCATGTTTTGGGTTTGCAAGAAAAGCTTTTTTTTTTTCACCAACTTCCTTTATATCCAAGTTTATCCACAAAATTAGACAACATGCATTCTTGAATCCTTTCCTTTTGTTATTCAGCACGATAAACACATTCTCATCATTGGGATACATAATATTTGTGCTTTGGTTTTGCAAGAAAAGCTTGTTCCATCATTTCTTTAGAATCAAGGTATGTCCATTAAATGAGACAAAAATGGATTCTTGTAATAATCCCCTTTCCTTTTATTATTGGGGACCATAAACATGTTCTCCTTATTGGGATACAAAATATTTGAGCTTTGGTTTTGCAAGAATCGATTTTTTTTTATGAATTTCCTTTGAATCAAAGTTTGTTTGTGAAATGAGACAACATGCATTCTAGAATCCTTTCCTTTTATTATTGGGCACCACAAGCATGTTCTTGTCATTTGGGTACACAATATTCGTGCTTTGGTTTCACATGAGAGGCTTCATTCTGCCATTTTCCTTAGAATTAAGGTACATCCATCAAACGCGACAAAAATAGATTATTGTAATAATCCCTTTTCCTTTTATTATTGGGCACCATAAACATGTTCTCCTTATTGGACACACAATATTTGGGCTTTGGTTTTGCTAGATTTTTTTGGATGAATTTCCTTTTAACCAAAGTTTATTTTTGAAATTAGACAACATGAATACTTGAATCCTTTACTTTTATTATTGGGCACCACAAACACGTTCTCGCCATTAGGGAACACAATATTTGTGCTTTGGTTTCACAAGAAAAGCTTCTTGCCACCATTTTCCCCATAATCAAAGTATGTCTGTCAAATGAGACAAACATGGGTTCTTGTAGTAATCTCCTTTCCTTTTATTGTTGTGCATCGTAAACATTTTTTGTTTTTGGGATCACAATATTCATGCTTTGGCTTTGCAAGAAAAGTTTTTTTTTTACCAATTTCCTTTAAATCCATGTTTATCTATGAAATTAGACAAATTGCATTCTAGAACCCTATCTTTTTGTTAATGGGCACCATAAACACATTCTTAAAATTTGGGTACACAATATTCGTGCTTTGGTTCCGTAAGAAAAACATCGTTCCACCATTTTCCCTAGAATTGAGGTACATCTATCAAATGGGACTAACAGCGGTTCCTGTAATAATCTCCTTTCCTTTTATTATTGGGCACCATAAACAGGTTATCCTTATTAGGATACATAATATTTCAGCTTTGGTTTTGCAAGAATAGATTTTTTTTTTCCATGAACTTTTGTTGAATCAAACTTTATTTGTGAAATTAGACAACATGCATTTTGAATCCTTTCCTTTTGTTATTGGGCACCCCAAGCATGTTCTCGTCATTTGGGTACACAAATGGCGTCGAGCTATTTTTCCGCAGGACCTCCCCTACAGTATCGTCACCACAGTAGAGTTTAACCACCAAGTTCGAGATGGATTGGTGTTGTTCCTCTATGCCTAGGACA
>JBBYHM010388785.1:0-14853 GCA_038381775.1 Adansonia rubrostipa | reverse complement strand
AAAAAAAAAAAACATAAAAGTATAATAAGGCTTGTTAAAGAAAATGTAGTTCAATTCTTTAAGGGAAATTGAATAAATGTTGTAGTTTATTTGTTTAAGCTTTCATGGAGTTTAAGAAAATTTAATGATATATTGCTAGTATACCTATTATTAATGGTCATATAAAATTATAATTTATATAATACTTTATTTAATAGTGTCATATTATATCTTATATTTTGATAATATATTAATTATATATGCAAACCTTCAATTGTATATACTAAGCAAATTATACATTGTTAATATATACATATATTATATACAATAAAAATAAATTATTATTAGTTCATTGTATAACTCCATGATATGTATAGAATAATTATATTACATATTAAGTTATAATATCTATGCATATTACAAATATACTATATATTAGATACACTAAATGTGGAATAAATTTATTAATAATGTAATTAATCAATAACAATTGATTTTTATATAGTAATATTAAGTATATAGTGATTTTATAAAGTTAGATTATTAATAATATATTTATATAAAACATATAACATAATTTTCTTTAATCATATATTTTAAATAGATCCATGATATAATAGTTATTAATACGATAGATTATATTATATACCATATAGTATTAGATTATATCATATATTATATATTAATTTAAATAAATATATTATAATAATACATTACATACTATAATATATTAACATTGTTTATAGTGTTGCATTGCAAGTTTATAATACTATTAATATTACGTATATATACTAGCATAGTATTGCATATTATAATACTACGGATTCATTTAACACTAGTTTAAAACTAGATTAGTCTTACAAAATTTCTTAATTCTTTATATAATATATATTTGTTTAATCTAACTATAACATTTTATATTCTATTCACATAGTATGTCGAGTTTTAAGCAAATTAAAAATGTCTAACTATTTGTTCGTTGTAAAAATTTTTTAACTATTATTATATATTGAAAAATAATATTCTTAATTAATATGATAGAAATATTGAATTAATTCAAAATTTGTGTAAATATGAGTACAATTATATTGTTAAATTTAACAATCGATTTGTTAAAATATTAATCTTATAAAAAGTTATGTCAATGATTGAAACTAATATAATTACACTAATATAAGTGGATTTCTTCTTCTATTATAATATTATATTTTATTAGATACTATTATATAATATTTAAATTATTATTTATATACAATATTTATTAAATATTTATAAAAATATTATGTATTCAATTATACGTAGTTATATAACTATTGATATAATAATATATAATATGTTACTATGTTATAATATATAAATATTTAATAATAATATATATAATCTATACTATTACAATTATATACAGATACATACATTATATCATAGAAAATATGTTTATAATTATTTTATAATATTACACATATATCATATTATGTCTTATGATAAGTATATTTATGGTATATTTCAAATTTTTCATATTTTAATTTAGTTTGATTAACATAAATAGATAATTTTTATGGTCAATTTCTAGAAAATTATCATTAGAATGATTTAACTAATTAAGTTGATTATATTATCAAATATTATTTTAAAAAATACCACCCATATTTAAAATTTAAGGGTACCCAAAAAAATACTCACGCTATGTTAAGGGAAAGTTCATTTCTTGTTTGCACAATGCCGACTCATTTATCTCAAAATAGTAACTACTTGTAATCACTACAATAATAATAAAATGGGCATATCAAGCATTTTTATGCAATGTCTAAGTATAATATTTTGATCATCTATATTATTTTCTCAATAGCAACATTTAGAGATGAGCAAATTTGGTTCCATTCATAAAAATCGATTTAAATTTTAAATTTTGAATTCAATAGTTTGAGTTATTCGAATATTCGAGTTACTCAAATTAACTCGAATAAATAATTTAAGTTTTATAGTTTAGCTTCGATTTGCAATATGTAATTCAAATTAATCAAAAATCGAATAATTTGAATGTCACCTCATTTCTCTTGAAAAGATGAATATATCATTTAATAATGAAGCAGCCTTTGTTATGAGGTTCTGCAAATTAAAAACTCACCCCCACATTACACTCTTATTGGAACTTTCTGATTTTTTGTAAAACAATTTTTTTTTAATTTTTCATATATTTATCTCTTTAGCATCAACTCCACCCACTCCTCCTCTGTTCCTTTATTAAACATAACAACTTTATAAAGATAAAGCTATTAGGCTTCTTCACTTATGCTACATCAAATTTTTTTCATAAATTTTATTATATTTATTTTTTCCCTTTAAATGGTGGATAGCTTTTTTTAGTTAATTTATTTTTATTTTATTTTAATTTAATTTCACTTTGTTTGCTTTCTTTTTCTTTAATTTATAGTTATGCTACACTAAATATTCTTACAAGCCACCATAAGATGTTACTGGATATTTTTGGTTTGACGATACGTAATTAATTACCAAAAAAAATTTAATAATATTTTTAAAGAATATTAATGATTTTTTTAATATATAATAGGATTTGTTTTAACATGTATAAATATAATTAAAGTTTTATTTTAACTCAAACAAATTTATTTGATTTGGCTTGGTTCAATTTTTTGCACCCAACCCAATTCAATAAAACTTCAAATTGAATTTGGTTGACAAAATACAACTCATTAACTTGACTCATCCAATTATTTTTTACTTGATATAATTCGACATTTGACTAAATACTCACCCCTAAAAACATGAATTTCATATATAAGCATAAAAGCATAATCATCTGATCTTGTAAATATCCAAAGTAATATAATTTACAATGGCTAAAGTTTAATTTTGTGCCCATTATAATTAGAAAGAAAGTCATGACATCAAAAACTATACATTTATATGAATGAATCATTTTCAAAAACATTCAAAATCTTGTGTTTCCATACAATGATAAGTTTGAGATGGTAATTTTCAAAGTTATGCAAAATAACCATCAATAGCATTTATAACAAAATAGGCTATAGAAAACAAAGATTTTTGTTTGAAGATATCTATCCTTTTTCAATCTTTGTGACAAATGATTTTCATAGTCAAACATCTTTAATAATTTGTTGAAAAATACATCGATTTTTGATTTTAAAGCAATTTTTCTTTGACAAAATTTCAACTTATGTCATGTCGTGAGCATTGCAAATATATTTGACTGGTCATGGTTTTTTTTCTCACAAAGAATTAAGAAGATAAGTGTTGTAGCATTATAAGGCAAGCAGCAATTATTAAAAAAAATCTTGGAATATGCTATATTCTATGGCAAACTAAAACGAAACTATTAGACCGTGGTGTATTTAAACTGACGATTAAGTATTTGAATTTGTTTAACATTTGCATCTACTACAGCCTTGTTCATAGCTATTTTCTTTGAGATTAATGTTTTATTATGGATGGACCAAGTCAATTGGCATGATTTGTAACAATAGCATAAGATGATGGTTAATGTTGCATCTTTAAAATAACTGTTTGGTCTGAATGCTTTTTGTTTGTTGCTATTGTTAAAACAAATAAATGAAAAGAGGTTATAAATAAAAACAAAATGATGCATTTTCTAAAAAAAATAACAAATATACATTTTGTTCCATAAGCCAATTACTATTAACAGTGTTTCACATTTATCATGAATGTCTATATCAAAAGTTTTATCAAAATTGAATTTGAAAATGGCAAAATCCCTAGTTCATAGAGATTGAGCCCCACGCAAATTTCAACCAATCATTTATCAAAACAAAACTTGCAATATCTTTTAATAAGTTTTTATCTTATACAAACTTCCCAATAGCTCTAATGCACAAACAATTGTAAAGTAAAAAGCTTTTTCTATATTTTTTCACAAAATATGGTACAATAGTTTGCAATCGAACATAAATACCAATGATTTTCATGACAATAGTTAAATTGATGAATCAAAAAAATATATCTAAAAAAAGATTTTTTGCCTAGTGTTATCAAAGAATCTTCGAAATATTGGTAAAACTAAATGCATATTTCAAAAATAAAGCTTTAGATTTAATTAAAACTAAAACTAAACTAACATCCAAAAAAGATGAGCAATTGAAAAATGTACCAATTAAAACACGAAAGCATATTCACTCTAGAAGACAACATTTATGAATGAAATGATCCAATAGCCATGCATTAAGGAAAAGTAAACCAAAATAGAGAAAAATAATTGTGAATTGGTAAAGAAAAATATAAGTTTACATGTATGCCTTAAGTAAATATATTTCATTTAAAGGTACTAATCACAAAAAAAATGGTGTAAGAATAGTTCTGGATATTCGACGGTAACTATACATTTTATATTTTCAGTATAAGGTTTCACATGTGTGAACTATGTATATAAAGAATTAAAAAGAAATATAATAGATAATGAATAATTTAGAAGAAAAGCAAGAGAGACATATTTATGCCACTCACCAGCAAATCATCCTCAACTACAGTTTAAGTAAAACTTTGAAGAACTCTAATTCACCATCTAATTTACGATTCATACTTATTAAGTTATGCTCCTGTTAATTCATCTTCGACATAAACTAGGTTAGTTGGTTGACTGTGGGTGGCAAATTTGTTTTTTGAAAGATGAAAGGATCTTTGATGCACCACGACAGTTATTTTGCATTAAGGTTGTCTAATTCATTTTTTTGTTTTTTAAAGTTTTGGTTGTAAATCTAAAACATAAGAATGAACTTGTTTTTTTTATTCAATTTGGGTTTGGATTGTAGGCATAAAGTGTTTACATTAAGCTTTGAAGCTTATCATTTTTTTTTTGAAAACCATAGCCATTTGATTTTATTAGGTTTATTTATCATTGTATATATACAATTAATATATTAGTTTCCAAATTAAATAATAAAAAACTTATAATGAAATATAAAATAAATTTAAGTTGAATTTAGAATTGCATAAATCACACTAATTTAAATGATAATTTAATCGCATTCTATTAAAAGGCAAAAATATGACCACAATGTCAATCTAATCCCAAAAAAAAAAATTTATATTATTACCTAGAACTCATTTACTATATGTAAACTCAATTATGATGTAAGTTTAATAAAAATGTTGTAGACTTTTTTCTACATACCTTGAAAATTGTTTTAATAAAAATATTTCAAATATTTAAATCCTTCAATATAAGGTTTGCGATATGTCTTTAATAAATTTTTAAAAAGAATTATAATCAGAAACATCATAACAAAAAGTTTCAATGGAACATAAATATTTATCTAAAGGAATTTAAATATTTTACAATAATTACAGATACATAAACATCACAACAAAATATTCAAAAATAGGCTAATGTCAAAAATACATTTTCACCTTTGATGTATGCAACTTATCACAAAAAAAAAATGTGTTTTTAAAATGAGAAATGATCATTTTAATCTCCCAAGTTGGATACATAACAAGAAACATAAAAAACTCCAAGCATTAAAAAAGCATTTGTTCGTCAAACATAAAAAAAATATCATAATTATATACCAAACAGAATAACCAAAGCATATGTTTGGCACTCTTCATAACATGTTAGTAAAAATTTGAGAAACCAAAACTTATAACCATGGTAAATGTTTTCTTATGCATGTTAAACTCAACAGTGCAAAGAATTGATCCACATTCTTCTTTTTACCCTACCAAAGAGAAAAAGAATATTAAAACCAATAATCATCCAATGTTTTAAACCATGAAACATATGTGCACCCAGAATTCTGCAACTATGTAATAAATATATATTTTTCTTTAAATTAATTTTATTGTTGGAATGAGCAACAGCATTCATTAAAAGGCATCAATCATTATCGAATATAAATTTTGTTTTTTTAGTGGTTGGTTTTCATCACCATTATTTCTTTAATATGTGCTACAATAATAATGAGAATCTTGTGTATTCGATTATTACAAAATAAAAAAAGGTTATATAGCAATAAACACTTAAAAAAAATGCAATGAAGACCAAAAAACTTTGGTTTAGAGAGATTAGGAAACTTGGAAATGTATTTTTTTCAAGTCTTTTTTATGTCACATTTCTTTCAATCTCGATACTTCTTTTTACCAAATTTGATGATGATTCATAATACTGAAAATGATAAAGGTGTGAGAAAAGAAATCTAAATAGTTAAAGTAAAATCAAAACATTAATTGAGTAGTGAGAGAAAAAACCTGATGCCTTTTTGCATGAGATTCTTTTTGGAACGTATCACTAAGATTAAGACAATATTACTTTTATTTTGTAAGTTCTTTTATACATCTAGGTAATACCATTTTCTTGAGATCTTTTGATATAGCTAATTGTAAGATCATCTTAATTACAAATTCTTCAATATTCTACCTAAAAATAATGAAATTTGCATCACTGGTGTCATCTCAAACCATCATAAAAAATTTTTAATTAAACAAAAGAACATCTAAAATAAATTAGTATAACAAACGAAAGTAGAAATGTCAATAACTAAGAGAGCATAACAAAAAAAGGGATTCAAAAGGGCAAATAACAATTACATGAATTTATTGTTTAATTCTTATCAAGGTTTTGATATTTTCTCTCTATAGGTGGTACGATAATATTTTTTATTTTTTATTTTACCTTTTTTTTAGGCATTCATTGCAAGAATTAGCTTAACCTTTGATCTCATAAAATTAATTTTCAGTAACTTTTTAATAGCCAACCTATTTTCATTTAAATTATTTAGTGCAAGTTTGCGAAGGACTTGCTATCTAACACTCTCTCGTTCAGTGGATAAGCCTAAATCTACAAAAAAATAAAAATAAAAATAAAAGGACATATTAAATTCTCTACTAAAATCTTAAATAGTATTATATCTTAAAATTCTGCAATATCGCAAGAAATAACTTCAACATTACTATCGACTAAATTAAAATATATCTATTGTAAAACAAATAGATTTCATTCAGCAAGCTTATATGCATACTATAAATGCATAAAAATCAGTATTCATAAATTATCAATCAGACTACTTTTTTAAGAAATTGGGAACTAATAATAAAAGGATCAATATAGATTTTCATAGCTAAAGAGTTAAAAAGAATAATCTTATCAGGATATAACAAAATATAGAATCAGATAATTAATGTAAAAAAATAATTTTTATCATCATTTAAATCAAGTCATGCCAACAAGAATAATAATGATATTTGGTCTGCTGTTCAACTTTTTTTTTATCAAACTTGCATGTTTATCTTATAATGCAATATATAAAGCTTTACCACTAATTTTTTTAGGGAAAAATAGGTTGAAAAAGATAAAAATATGATAAAAGATATTATTTTTAAAAAAATCCAATATCTCAATTAAAGGTTTCACAAACATTTTATATTGTGATTGAAGATTTTGATTGTTAACATCTTCAACTTTGCCTCTTGTGTATGCCTCGACAACATAACTTGTTTTATAAGAACACTTAAAAAATTAAGAAAAGAAAATGAAAGGACACCTGTTAAAATAAAGTTGTTCATGCTACAATTAAGGGTGCGAAAATTGTTGTAACCTAAACTAATAAATAAGGTATTTATCCAAAAGATCAAATAGCTCAACGATCTTTTTTTTATGTGTAACATGAATGATAGATTTAGCA
This sequence comes from Adansonia rubrostipa, assembly GCA_038381775.1. Lineage (NCBI taxonomy): Eukaryota > Viridiplantae > Streptophyta > Magnoliopsida > Malvales > Malvaceae > Adansonia > Adansonia rubrostipa. The sequence goes on along the minus strand of JBBYHM010388785.1, from coordinate 7,201 downwards.
AAGATAACATTAAAGGTTTTTTTTACAAACAAAAAAATAAAAAAATTATGTAAAGATCCTTCTTTCAATATTGATTGTTCTTTTTTTTTTCGAGGCTTACATTGATTCTCTTTATACATTAGATGCACAACAGAAACATAATAAGTTGCTTAATGGGAATGAAGAGAAAAGCAAATAAAAAAGAAAAAGGAATGAACTGAAAGTAGTAAACCTTTCAGTTTACAATTAGCAAAGCAACATTTATAAATTTTCTCTGCACCAAGCCATGCTAAATCTCAAATCCTCATAAGTAAAACCTTTTTTTTTAGATAAATGCTAATAAATTATAGTAACTGTATGAATCAATTAAGAAATGAAAGAAAAAAAAGTTAGAATGAAATAAAAAAATTTAATAAGAATATTAAAACATATATATTTTAGCAAAATGATAAAGTATTCTAAACAATAAATATTTTATATAGACTAAATATATAAAGAGTTAAACTTTAGTAAAAGAAAACGAAGCAAATCTTATTCAAATAATTGAAAAGATAGAGCAAAGAAAAAAAAAGAGATAATGTAGTATTAATAAAAAAATCATGCAAGACCCAAAAAAATTATGGTAGGCAACAAAAATATATTAGTAACAAGACAAAGAACAAAAATGGAGCAAAACAAAGTACAATCTAAGCAAAAAAAATAGATTTCAACAAATAAAGATCAATAACCTATTAGCAAGTTATTAAAGATTTTATAAGAGACAATATATTTTGTTCAATGGTTAAGCTTGCAATCAACATGTTCATAACAAATTTCAAGTCATGACAATTTGTTACTTAAGAGAAAGCAATATATAATTAACAATGTTTAAACACAAATTTCAACAAATAAAGATCAATAAATTTAAGAGTTTGACCTTGACTTGTATTAATTATCATCGAATACGATAATCGTACAGGTCATTTATGATTTTTAGCAATAAAACCTACTTTGAGAATAAAAATTGTTTTTCTAATATAATTAACAATGAGGATCAAAATTTCAATAACATAAAGAGGTACTTAAATGATCAACAAAAACTATTTATGTGATCAAGTACTATTACATAACTTAAAGATTGGTTTAAATTTCTAAGTAATATTATAAGATAACCTAGCTTAAAATGTAGCTCATGGTTTTCTATCCTAAAATTTTAGTGAATTTAAAATTATGAAGGCTTTAAAGTATTACCATTTATTCATCACCAACAAAATTCATAATAAAATTAATACTACAATATATCCTACATCGCTTAGTATCATTATCTAAATCTTAACTATTTATCAAATAAAAAATATCATTAAGAGGATTAATAAAGTACATTAACAAAATAATCAACAATCAATTTATTTCTTGTTAAATTTGTATAAATAACTTAATGAATGAATGAATAGACAATAGACGAATTTCACAAAACAAAAAGTATTTTTATCTATGTTTTAAAGCATCATAATCATGCTCAAAAGGTTTAACTTTACTGTCTCTTATATCAAAATCCACCTAGCAAATAATGATATTTCTAACATAGATACTCAATCACTAAAATTACATTTTAATCTCATGTTTACTATAAATATGAAAACACTACAAAATTTTCACAAAGGTGATATTTTAATAGATACATTAATTATCTGATTCTTTGTTTTATATGGCATAACCATTAAAATTTATCTAAAATTACCATCTAACAAAATTGTTTTTTTTCTTGCAGAGACTTTTTCATCGCCATACATGATGCTTGGATGTAAGACTTCTCTAAAGCTTGTCATGAATACCTCAAACTAATGACTATGAATCACTGGAGCTTAATGCTAAACTAAACATAACATTTTAATTAATTTCGCAAGCTCTATCCCACCTATTATTTAACAAGTTTAGATTTTATCAATTTTTAGTGGTATCTTAAATCGTAAACAAGTTATCTTCTAGTAAAATAATAAAAGTAATACAATACCAGATAAAGCAACTACCAAAATGATATTCCATAATGATTGAACTGTTGCAATAATTGTTTTTTAGAGGAATGTTTTTCTTAAGTTGTTAACAAAAAACATCATCCCCTCATTATCAAAAATTGACTTGGGAACATTATAAATGGTTATTTGTTTTGCATTAAATGATCAACCTATATTTCTTGAAGATTGTAATTAATATCTTCTCTCAAAAATCTATTACCAATGACATGGTTGACAAATTATAATGGCAAATACAGCTAATATGAACTAAACTTTATGTAGTCATTTTAGTTTCTTTCACGTATATTAAGACATAACTCTTTAATTTGGAATTAAAGATTTTAAAATAACTTGCATCGATCATTTTATTTAAATAATATTAAATATCTTCCCTAATAACATCCAACTTTATCTTTGAATAAATACAGTTAAATTAATAAAGAGTTATCGAAACTTAAAACCAATTGCCTAAAATGATGCTTGCTCTATTGCATCGTACCATTCACTATTATCACTTAATAGGCTTGGTGCTTCACATGTAACTTGCAATGAATGATACAAAACAATTACCTTTATTTTTACAAATTCTCTGGCACCTTTTACAACATTCAAATGTAACCTTATAAAATAAAGTTTATTGACAGCTAGATAAAATTAATGTGACTTATAGCTCTTTTTTTTCTCTTTCCTTCCATATTTTACTTCGTTAAAACCAAACCCATTACAAAAAAATTAATGTATGTCAAACTTTGTGCATGAGGGTATATTTTATTTATCTCTATCCACTCGATAAACATAGTTTAGTCTAACAAAAGTTGTTAAATCATGTTAAACGAGCAGTAGTAAAAGATATGTTATATTGATCTTTTAAATGAATTAGCTAGCAATTACTGGTTTTCTATGATCACATTGAACCCAAACAAACACCAACATGCTTCATAAGCCAAATAATATCTACAATAAATAAATTTTATCAGCTTGGATTGAATCTCTATGCCTACAGAAGCAAGGCATTAATAACCTCTCTAATAGCAGCTCTCATTCTATTTGAACCTATTTTTTATATACTTAAAATGATATTTGATGGATTTCATTTTATTGTAAATCTTAAAATTGATATGTGCTCGATGCTTGAGATCCAAATTACTAGGAGCAATAAGTCTTATGTGAATATAAACTCCATTTTATTTTTAAGCATTTCTTTAGTTTATGATACCTTTTTTTTTTAAAAAATAAACACACCTTCGATAATCATCTTTTATTGATATTGTTTTGGGTAAAATACTAAACATTGACCATTTGTAATCCATGGAGCATATATATAAACAAAAATATAAAGACCATGTGTCATAAAATTAATCAACAGCATCATGTACAATTGGATCTCTTCATCTGTTTGGTATTTCTGTGATACAAATTTATTAATATGCTAAGGTATTGAGCATTTGTTTTCAAGTTAGAGCCACAAAAAATGGGAATACATAAAGTCTCGTTTATGGAATTCATTAGTATATATTACTGGAAAAACAAAGGTACCCACCAATTTTTGATTTAGCTTGGGGATACCACAAAAAGGAATAATTTCTTGGATTGAAAAAAAAAACAAAGCTAAAATTAATAAATAAGCAATAATTCCAATCAACAATTTATACATACAATAACTTCACCAAAATGCTTGTTTTTGATAAAATCATCCATGATATATTTAATCTTAAACTTAAATAGCCTTGTTAAAATATTACACTTATATCAATCCTTTGTCTGTTAATCATCAGCAATGCTTCATTAACTTATAGGTACTTTGGATTTCATGTAAAAGTAATGAAAAGATTTGGATGCCCAAACTGTATTGGGTGCAAGTCTATAATTGTATCAAAACAAGCACCAGCCAAGCACATGAACGCTTAAGTGTTTGATAGTGTTAGTCACCGTTAGAATTCTAACAACTGGTATGATCCTAGTTTTGTCTATTCTTTGCTAGAATTGAGAAGGATGTCAAGATTTAAATAGAGGGAATTTCTAACACCTTTAATCCAACATTAGAAGACTTTGAGATTTACTATAATTTATATGTAAGAACTTAAGTCCATACTTGCAGGGCATCTTTTTGAACAAATTGTAAAGTCTAATAGGCCAAAATGGATAATATCTTGCAAGTTAGGTATAGGTCTCTATAGATAACTAAGCAAATCTAATTTCACCATTCAAAAACAACAAAAGATATTGCATTTCCATTAAAAAAAGGTACCTCAGTGATTCTTTCTAATCTTTCATACTTATGTTCAACAACAATATTAACTGACATGTTGATTTTTCCTACAATAACACTAACCATTTCACTTGCCTTTAGTAGACATATTATTTATCGATTCTTTTTTTTTTTGTTTTACAAAGAAAACACTAACACACAGGAAGGAAATAATTTTAAGTAAAACTATCCTTTAGCATGTTAAAAACTTCGACAATTTCATTTACTTAATTCAAAGTATGAATCAATCGCTCAACTACAATGGATCAGGGGATGACTTGTTTAATGATACCAACAAAGCATTTGATTTTATTTGAAACTTATTCTTGGTATAAAAATATATAAATGTGCGAACTTAGGACTAGAACAATACGAAGGCAAAAAGATCCAAGTTGATGACACATTTACCTTTTAATTTTGAAAACATTAAGAATGACTCTACAATTAACATTGCTATTAATTTTATCACCAATTGATTTAAACTAGAACATAGAATTGTACAACTTGATATTTACTCTAAATCTTGTTAAAGCTCTTGAACTATTATAATCTAATAAAAGCCTAAAAAAATGAAAAGGGTTTCTATACACTTGCAAAATAAATCTTTTTTTTTTAAAAAAAGCTAAATATGCAAAGCTTGATCTATAACTCATTTTTCATGCCCTGTTTTAGCATTATACAAAAGGACATGCAGCATCCAAGCCACCAACATTAAGTGGTTCAAAACATCTACTTGAAAATAAGTTAAAAAAGCAACATAAGAATAATAATCCAAGCAAAAAAATAAAAACAAAATTGGCAAGAACCATACATATGTGATGAGCAGCCATAAGAGAAACAACTCACAATTAGCATTGAATTATAGGCAAAAGGCATTCTAAAATACAACATAACAAAGATATTAAGCTAGACCATGAACCTTGTAAAAATCAAAGTAGCAAAAAAGGCAAAGTAACCACTGTAACTTTAAACATAGTAAATCAAACATCCTTTTTTTTTTTTAAAAAAAAAGGAAAAAGCAGACCTTGGTTTTTACTATCATATGTACCATTTAGCATCTAGACTACTCTACTTGGATTCGTCAGATGAGGATTAAGTTCAATAGTAGTGGCATTACAATTGCTGTACTCAACTCTTTAATCCATACACGTAACAATAGAGGAAATCTAAGACAAAATATTTCCCATTGTGCATTTCCCTTTTTAGTGTAGTTTAGGATATTTGTAAGTCCTAAACAGTAGCGTTTGGTAACTAATAATATAAGGATTCAAAACAATAAAGCTCATTTACCTCCATCTTCTTCTTGAACCTATCAACCTTCTCACCCAAAGAAAATAACCCAAGGTCACAATGCCAATGACCAATGTTTGGGTCATCGTCAATTGACAAAACATGTTTTATTTCCTTTAGTCGATCCTATTATTTACTGTTTTCTCAAAATGAAGTAAAAAACCTACAAATCTATAAAAAAAAAAACCAATATCCTATTCTGCTTACATTGAAAATTACGAAATCATGGTAAGAATTAGTTATTGCTAAAATAAGACTTTCTATACAATATATTATTTTTACGCATAATATCAGTTTTGGATTTGTATTTTTCATATTAAATAGAATAAATAGATTGGATAGTTTGAGAATCAACTATTGATACTGTTTATTGTGGGTGAGTAAAGATAATAAGAAAGCACCTTAGACAATAATATTATGGGATTGTTTGATAGTATTAATGATTCTACAAAATATATTGTAATAAACAAGGCAATATATGTTGTTAGAATAAGTTCTACTAAGTAGGTATTTAATGAAACATTATCTATGAGATCATTATTATGCATAATGTTATAATACAAGAGTTGTGGCTGCAATTCTCTATCTTGGGAACACTGATTTACTAAATTGAAGAAAATAGACTTGTCAGTGCCTATAAATGAAAAATCTCAATTTCATCAAGAACTAATGCCCATTTTGAAGCATAGCTGGACTTTATCATTCAAGTAAGCATGATCTCACATATTATAGGTTGAATCTAAATAGTTTTCTACTTCAATTTTCTATGCTGAGATGTGGAGGTTAGTTATATTTTCACATTAAATGGTTGCTAACTTGTGCTTTTCTCTTTTTTTCTTATATGAATCATTATGATAAATAATTACAAGAGAAAGTGTTTAATGGAAAGTTGGGAGAAAGCATTGTATCTTTTTAGTTAAAAATTGATTTAGAAATTAAGAAAAGGTTCATCCTCTACTTACTATTTGTGGTAGCAAGATTTCATTTGAATTTAAGCAATTAGTGGATAGGACTTTTGCAGTTTAGATGGTTTAAGGTTTGCAACACATGTTTTGTGATCCAACTTTAAAATTATATCTTTTTGGTTTTCTTTGTCAATTACAATTTGATTTCATATGACAAATAGAAAATGAATTGCTAATATTGTTTATATCTATAAAAGGTACAATATGTTTGTTATTCTACATTAAAAAAAATCGTTTGTAGTTTATTAACTCTCCCTTATTGAAACAATTTCTTGTCATTTCTTTATGCATATCATTACATTTTGTTTGCTTAGTTTTTCTTGCCATGTTTAAGTCTCAATTATTTTCTTTCTCTAACATATTTTGTTTTTCTTTTTTTAAGAGGGAAAGTTTTTACCAATCATATGCCAGATATTTTCTTAACATTACTTATTTTTGTCATTTAGATATAGTGGCTATAAATAATTTCTCTTTATTATCAAATGTATATTTGACTCTTTGTTTTACATATAAAGCATTTATGAATTTTTAACCGTGTATTTTATCGATTAGATGATACTAATAAGTGTCCAATCCTTTTTATTGATTTTTTTTAGTAATGAGTTTTTATTTATTTGCATCCTGGGCATGGTCTAACTAATCCTTTATTGTGTATAATAAATATCTTTAGTCTTTATTATTTCAAACATAGATGATCTAAAGAGATTGTACATTCAGAAGTTGAA
>JBBYHM010388764.1:0-14858 GCA_038381775.1 Adansonia rubrostipa | reverse complement strand
AAATATTTAAATATTTTAATCCCTAAAAATTAAAAATTACTTACTTTTTTAAATATATCCTTTAATTAAAAAAACTACTTACTTAAAAATTTGTCCCTTAATTTTTTTAATTTAATTTTTTAAAATATTTTCACCCACAAAATTCTAGTATTTATGTACTTATTAAAGTATGTTAATAGGTAATGTTTTATATTTCTAAATCATTTATGAATGTAAAATTTTGATTTTTTATATTAAATTGATAATTGATTAAATACCTGACCAGCCTTGATATGAATCAGAGCTGTAAAAGCTCTCAAAAAATTGAGAGCATCTCGGTTTTTTCAATCATATGATTGATGTACCAACACCATCATATGTTTATGTGTATAAACTGTATATTTGTACACTAATTACTACAATTACTTGGTTTCGATCTCTTAAGAGTTGATTAAGGGAACCCAAATCAATATATAAGTACATTTATAATTTTATATTAATGTAAAATTAATTTAATTTTATATGATTTATATAATTTGTTTAATTCAGTTATTGTATTTCATAATCTATTTATATAGATAGCACACATAAAATTTTGAATAATTAAAATAAAAATATTAAATTATTAATTCGATAAAAAAATAATAATATTTTTAATTAACGTAATATAAATATCGAATTGATTTAAAATTTTACGCACAGAATAAATATGATTATATTATTAAATTTAAGGATCAATTTATCAAAACATAAGTTATGCACAATTACAAAAATATATAAAATTCAGTAATTTTATATCGGTATACATTAATCTACGATCCATCCTTTATATATATAACTATGGAGACATTTAGTGCCGTTTGTTCCTAATGTTTTGCTTGCATTGTTGCATATGTAACTTTTTCATTTTGGTGCATCTCAAATTAAGATGTAGTGCAGATCTCCTAAACCAGATCCTTAATTTTCTTTCTTTAAAACACCAGAAGTCCACGGATCGGTTAGGAAGTCAATAATTGTACATTTGCGTCGTCATACTATATCAATTGCGATTGTTTGCACCGTCTCGTCAAGTCTCTCCTCCCCTTTTCATTCGTTTTCAAGGGTTGGTTTGCGTCCCATTCAGTCCCCCAAAGATATCATGTGAAAAGACAAAACATATATAAATTAATGTTCTACTGCTATCCCTTTCACCTTCTTCGTCAAAAAGACGATGAGAAATCATCCATCCAAATTTAGTCATCATTTCTTAGCATTTAAGGCTTTTTTTTGCATGGATGAATTGGTAGGCATTACTTTTCCTCATAGTCTTATATAAAGCTAAAGTTGGGCAGATTCAATGTGAAATGCTAAAAAATACGACCCAAAACAAAAGCAAAAATGATCTTTAATTTGGTGTAACAATCTGATTGGAGAGGAAGGACAAATGGAAAATTCATCAGGGGAAGGGCAAGCAGTACGATGGAAGGTTAGCCAGCCGCAAAATTTTGGTGTGCTTCAAAGTGGGCATCCAAAAAAATGTAGCCATCCATTGAGGGGCTTTCACATCCATCATACAACAAAACACTGTGCATACCCTTTTTTTTTTTTTGAAAAAAATCGAAGATGAAATTGATAAAACTTTCGGTTACATCTATTGGATTAATTTATTTAATTAAAAATTAAATAATAATTATTTAAATATAATTATCTTTAATGATATAATATTTAATATAAAATTAAGATATTAAAATTTTAAATCTTATATTTAAAAAAATTGAAAATAATCATAATAAAATAAAAATTAATTTTTTTATTAAAATTTTATTGAGAAATCTGCGTGCTGCCATATAAGTTTTTTAAGAAATGAATAGGAAATTAGGTCGCCGGCGAAAAAGTAGAAAGGATTGTGAAACACGTGCTTGCATTGCAGTTACCAATGAACAAACCAAATCAGCCATCTCAGAAATGAACAGCCCAATAGACAATAGTGGTGCAAAGCATGACATTATGGATCAGACGGAAAAGAGAAGATTGAGAGGAAAAAGGCTGGAAAAAGGAGACTTAGAAATCAATCAAAAAGCCAGAGTAAAAGCCTAGATATATGACAATGTTTATTTATTTTTATTAATTATATAAATATAAATATAATAATATAAATTATTAAATATTAAAAATCAAAATAAGAATAAGATATATATTAAAAGTATTATATTAGTAGTAGTATTCAAATATAATATCATTTATATTATATTATATTATATTATATTATTTATTTATTAAATTTATCATAATTTTATATCATATTTAAAATTATTAAATTTATATTCATACTGCCTTTTTTTTTAATCTATTAGACTTAACAGTTTATGTATTCATATGATATTAATATATTTTTATGTATCATAATCATATTTAAAATTATATATTTATAAAAATTTTAATATATTAATAATTTATTTTTTATAAATTTTAAAATAATCATATATTTTTATTATAATTATATTAATTTTTTATATTTTTTTATTTATTATCATATTTACGTGGTATGGTAATATTAAATTAAAAGTTATTGGATATACTGTGTATCCATGATCCATCCAACACCAAACCACGTCCACATACGAAGGTGATGGTAAAGGAGAACGGAAAAGGTTTGTCAATTAAATAAGAGGAAAAAAATAAAGAAATAAAAAATAAATATTAAAAAAAAGGAATAGAAAAGACAGGAGAGAGAATGTGGGTGAATAGTGGGGTCCTTGTTTTCATATCATCATCCACATCCACACCCACCACGACGGGCGATTAATAAATAAGTTTAACATTAAACAAATAGGGAAGGGATGGAGAGGACTGAGGACATAGCCATAGTGATAGGGCAGCAGCGAATATGCGAAGTTGACGGTAGAGAAACGCCCACTTCACCATCCCTTTTTAAATTTAATTTATCAATTCCATTTTGGACTCCCATATTAGCGAATATGCCAAGTTGACGGTAGAGAAACGCTCACTTCACCATCCCTTTTTAAATTTAATTTATCAATTCCATTTTGGACTCTCATATTAATTCTTACTTATTTATTTATTTCTCAGAATAGTTTCCATTAATATGCGGACATTTCCCACCATTAATATATCACTTAATTTATTAATTAATTGTTTAGAATTGTACTACCTAAACTTCAATGACCACATGATTTATATTTGCTCCAATCCAAACACTAATGCCAGATCGGTGCATGCTTAGAATATATCCATGTTTAAATTATTTAATTAATTAATTCTCACAAAAAGTAATTTAATTAATAAAAAGAGTCTTCATTATTGGACTTTGGGATGTGTTTAATTATCAATGCTTAAAACATAAGATAACTTTAATCTTTAACATTGGATATTTATATTAATGATAAAATTTATATTAATATTATAAGTTAAATGATATCAATTTAATTTAAAAAATTATTAAAATAAATTAACAAATATATTTTTATATTTTATTTAAAAATTACAAAAAGATAAAAATTTTACTTGAATAATTACTCTCTTTTTTTTAATTGAAAAAACAAAGTAAAACATACACCACACGGTGATGTATGTACCAACTCTAGTATTAAACTAAAAACACTTGGCCTTGTTTATATCGTTAAAGGGGTTTTGGCACATTGGAGGGTCCTGATTCATGTTCTAGGGAACTTTTTTTTTTTTTTATAATTTATGGCAGATGGTGAACATCAATGGGACATGATGTAGCTTTCAATGAGTCCTTGTAAAAATACTTTAATATTTTCTACCAAGTCCTTGTTTGGAAGCCTGGAAAACGTTAATTTTTCATAGCCACAAAGCAAAAACCCTATGTACTTTTATATCAACCAAAACTGCCCTTCACTTATCTTTTCTTATATTCCATTTGATTTCTTTTTCCTCTTTTTTATTCATTTTTTTTTAGTTCACTTGAACCAAAAACAAGGGGTGAAGCGGGGGATATTTGGATATTGAAGAGGAGGATGTCTCGTAGCTGCTCTCATTGTGGAAATAATGGCCACAACTCTCGTACATGTGAAGAGGTTGCTGCAGGCAGAAGCAGTGGGGGCGGCGGCGGAGGAGGCGTAGGAGAGAACGGCATCATGCTATTTGGTGTTCGAGTCACGGAAGGATCGTTCAGGAAAAGTGTTAGCATGAATAATCTTTCTCAGTTTGATCAGCCGCCTCAGAATTCTAACGCCTATGCTGGGTATGCTTCTGATGACGTAGTTCATGCCTCTGGAAGAAGCCGTGAACGCAAGAGAGGTATAATTTTATAACATGTCTTATCAAAAATCAGAAAAAAAAAGTCTTTCGACTGATGATCTTGATTTTTTTTTTCTTTTGTTTTTAAATGTTAATTTTGTTATAGGTGTTCCATGGACGGAGGAGGAGCATAGATTATTCTTATTGGGGTTGCAGAAAGTAGGGAAAGGAGATTGGAGAGGGATTTCGAAAAACTTTGTGAAAACACGAACGCCTACACAGGTGGCTAGTCATGCTCAGAAGTACTTTCTCAGGCGAAATAACCAGAATCGGAGGCGTCGTAGATCTAGTCTTTTTGATATAACAACTGATTCGGTACGTACATATTTCCTGTTTCCTTAGTATTCTAAATTACAGTAACTATTTGTTGTTATTTGATTTTTGTGCTGAAATTTGCAGTTCATAAATTCAACCATAATGGAAGAAGATGAAGTCGTCGTCCACCAAGAAAATGTTTCATTACCACTGCTACTACCGCACTCTCAGCCACAGATGAGCGGATTTCCCAAGTCAACAACGTTTCCGGTGAGTTTAAGTCCGGTAGTTTTACCAGTCACTGGAGAAAATAACTCTATGGAGAATCTCATATTAGGGCCGACGCAGAGCCACAAAGCCAAAACGTCTCCAAAGCTTATCCGTCCAATGCCAATTGTTCCAGTTCCTCCATCATCGAAAATGGCTGACCTTAATTTAAACCAGCAAACCCAAATTGACCCTTTACCTCTATCGCTGAAACTCTCAACGCCATCCACCGATGAGCAGTCAACGGCAGCGGGGGCGGCAGCAGCACACTCATCTAATTTTCAGGCCATGTCAAGTGGGGATAACAATAACATCATCAGCGTTGCTTGAAAAATTAAATGATGCAGATATCAACATCATGAGATTGCATTAATTAAATTAGATGAAAAAAATGATAAGATTATTAGGTGATTAGGTGAAATTCCTTGTTTTGTACAGCTTAGTTATTAATTAATTAGAGAAAGTTTGTGGGGAAGGAGGTGGGGGTGTCCTTGTCTTTGAATTTGTGGGTTGTAATGTATTCCTGGTCGATCGGTCTGTCTGTCTAGTTCCTTTTTGTGGGCGAAATCTCTTCATTTTGATTTGTTGGTTTTAAGGAACTTGGACAAGTTAAAAACACAAATATCTGGAACTCCATATTCTATTTTTGTGATTGCTGTTCTATTTTATTTTATTTTATTTATTTTATCTGTGATGGAAAATGATCCTGGCTGTTGTTCGGTCGTCACTTAAGGAAAACAAATCTAGGTACATTTACACATCTTTGATAAAACATTTTAGATGAATGAAAAAATTAATTTCAGTTAAATTAAAAATAATAATAATAATAAAATTAAAATTAATAGTGAAATAAAGATATGAATGTAATAGTATATTGATATATTATTTTTTATTTATATTTAATAATTAAAATTTTAAACTATATTATTTTATATATTTATTTAAATATTTTAATTAATTAAATGATTATAATAATAAGTATAAAATAATTTATTATATCAGATAAATAATTAAAAAAATTTAGATGATTTATTTCAAAAGAATTTAAAATTTATAATAAATTTAATTGAAAATAAAAAAGAGTGGTGAAATTCCAATTTCACCCTTCTTAGAAAGGGTCTGGTGGTTTCCATCGCATCCTTTCCCTTTAGTGCCACACAAGAGGGGCAGTGCAGCGAACCTGCATTGGAATTGCCTGTACCACCAATGCAGTTTACATCTTCAAGGGGTAAAAAGAGCCCTTTAGAAAGCTATTCGGATTCCATCGCATTGCGCATGCTATGGAATCCAATCCAAAACGATATAATTCAAACGAGGTCTTAAATTATTATGTTATATTATTTTTTATTACAGTTAAATTTAAAGTATTATATTTATATAATTATTAATATTTTAATAATTTAAATTATATATATTTTATTTTTTATTTATATCATATTTATATTATTTTTTATGTAATAATTTTTATTATTTTTTGATATTATATGATTATACTTTATACGATTTTATACAAATGAAATGACTAACCAAATCTAGCACCTAGCTAGATATCAGCAAACCACTTTCAAAACTTTGTTGACGTGAATAATTAATCGCGTAACCATCATACTTGACTAACTTAAAAGAAACCTAAATCATCCCCTATTATGCTACTACGCATCGTTTCAACGTTCAAACAAGCTTTTTCTTGGAAATGGTTACGTACAATTTTTTTAAAAAAAATATTTTTAAAGCTAAAGAATATTTTAAAATTTTAAAACAAATGGTATGATATATGACTGCTTTTAAGTTTAAAATATTATATATTTTAAAATATATATATACGTATTATATATAATAAAAATAATTAAATTTGATATCATTTATTTATATTATATTTATTAGTTATAAATTATTATTATTACAAATTGTTTATAGCTTTATATTCAATATGTCATTAATGTATAATTATTTATTATTTTATTTTTTTTTATTTCACTTATTTTCACGTGTATCACAAGATTTATTATAATATATATTTTTTTACATTGTAAACTTCAAAAGCATGAAAAGTTTTCCTTGGTTTTCAATTATATATATTTATATTAACCACATGGTCTATTCTCTATCGATGGAAGCAAAGAGGAAAAGAAAAATTCAATAACTTCTTGTTTACAACTTTATTCGTTCACTCCAACAGTTTCGTTGGTTTGCTCAATAAAAGATTATATATACATAACAATTTCACAGATTTCATGCATATAGCGTATACATAAAAATTTAACAGTATAAGAATCAAATTTGAAAAAAAAAAAAAAAAAAGGCATGTGCATGAAATATAGCATTGTCCATGTTAAAAGCTGAAATGGGAATTGAATCGATGGTATTAGACTATTTACAGGTTCGGTTTTAGATAAATTTTTTATCAATTTAGATTGATCGACTTAAATTTATATTTAATAATTAAAAAATATTTTTATTTAAATTTAATTATAAAATAATAAATATTAATATAAAAATAATTATTAATTGTCAACAGTATTTTAGGTTTTGGTCCCTCCTATGTGGACTATTAACCTATGGCCCACTTGGGCCTTTTACTTTTTACTTATAGTCTCCTTTTAAGTTGGAAAAGAAATAGGGCAGCACTTGCGATCTTCATTTCAAAAAGAGAAAGGGTGTCGGGCATAGACGAGAGAAAAAGGAAGAGCAGTTTTGGGTTTTTGGGTTTCTTTGAGCAGATTTTAGCAAGCTGACGGTCGAAGCTTCATTCGTGGTTCGATTAAGTTAAAAATTTGACAGTAGTTAGGGGACTCATTGATGTTCACCTTGGATAGTTGGGTTTTTCATCGAAGTAATGTAGCTCGTGAATCCATTGCTTGAACAATAACCTCGTTTTAGTGATTTTTCTCAATTTTCTTTCTTTCTATTTGATGATTACTTGTTAATAGTTAAAAGTAGAGTTATATATTTATTGTACTAGTTAAATATTATGATTTTGTAATCAATTTTTTCGTATTAGCGAAGATTTTGAGTAGATTTCAAGTCCCGTGGCTTTTACCTTTTGTTTATAAAAAAGATTTCATGTAAAAATATTATGTCTCATCTCGTATGATTGGTGATTTTTGCTTGCTTTCAGCTGATTGTATTGTTAAAAATTATTATTATACTATTGTGATAACTCATTGAACTTATTGATAGTGAAAAAACTACTAATTGAGTTTTCACGATTGTTCGATATGTTCGATTTCGTCCTACCACACTAAATATGAATAATATGAATAAGCTAAACTAAAAATAAATTTAAATAAAAAAACCTTTTCGAGCCATTGCCGTGCACATCTAGTTTTCAGTTCATGCGTTTTTTTCTTTTGAAGAAAAAAAACTTTTGGTTAATTGATTAAATCAATTAATATTAAAAAAAAGTAGGGATTCATATTTTATAACATAAAAAATTAAAAAATAAGTGAATTTTAACCCCAAAAAAAAAAATTGTCGGATGTGAATACCCTGTTTAATTGAAAATTTGTTCGAATCAATTTATCGACGTTTTGCCTCTTTGACGGTACTGTTCGATTCGATTCGATTTTTTTTTCAGTATTGGATTTGATAATTGGTTGATATATATTTAAGTCAAAAGTTAAAGGAATTATAAAAAGGTTTTCGAATCTCACTCTTCTGAAAAACTGAAAACCCAGGCACTTTTAATTCTTGTAATTCATTTTCCTTCCCAGCTACCTCCATAAATAAATAACCACTCATTCAACTCAACGCTGGTATATTTTGGTACGTGGTTGACTGGGCAGTAGTAAACATGAGAAGCAATAATGGTGGAATGTAAGGTAAACTGGCATTTTTATGTCGACCGAGAATTCAGCTGGCGTGGCTATTCTGAGAAAATTAAAAACGAAAAGCTGATTGTTGGAGTTCGTTTGAAGGTAAAAAAGCTGAATCTGCCCTTGCAAATGAGGGTGTACATTTCGTCACAAAAAACTATAAATAAGTAAAGTCGAAGTTTAACTTAGTTGATTTACGTAGTTATAATAACATTCAGTAAATTTGAAATTTGAATTTTAATATCTGTAATATTTTTCTTATCCCGAGACTATGACTTTATTTCTTAAAAAAAAAGGGAAAAAGAAAACTTTATATAAGTATGTGGATCAGTTGGAAAATTTTGAATCCTCGTCAAATTTGTCCACTCTAAGATAACACCGGGAACGGCAAGTCCAAACACTGGAAAAGAAATTGAAGCTAGTTATTACCAATTAATACATGTACTATGTATGTGCTTGCTATATGAATATATATATATATATATTATGTGTTTATTATACATTTTATTTTTTAATTTGTTATAGTATTAATTTTACAATTATATTATTTATTAAATATAATTACATAATTAAGTAAGAATTAAAAGTTCACTACAAATTTGATTTATATATGAAGCGATGAGATAAATAGATTTAATAAATTACTTTGATTCATTTGTGGGAGAGAAAAGATGTATGTATTTGATAAATTTTTAATATTTGATAATCTTACTTTTAACCCAACATTCAAAGAAGACTACTTCATTAATTAATTTGACATTTATTTAACTCATAATTATCACAATTATGACAATACTAAAATAATAAGGTATAAGTTGGACTATTTAAGATATTATTCATGATATTAATAGTTTAAGTCAATTTTATTATAGATAAAGATAAACATATTAGAATTTATCATATCCACTTTGTAGAGGAAAACACATATATCTTTTTCAAACAATAATTAAAATTAAAATAAAAGTTAAAATAAAAATTAATCAATAATTTTTAAGTGAGTAGTTTTTTCGTTCTAGTTATTTTTTCAAAATTAGATGACCTAAATACCTCTAATTTATTTTATTATTATAATTTTTATATAATTTTCTTGATTAAATTGGTGTCACTAACAAAATAATACCAACTCAATTAAAAAATTTTGTAATTATTATAAAACACGTGAGCTAAAATATTTCTCGGTAATATTAAAACTTTGAAGTATAGGATTTGCATTCGGATTTTGCAAATCGTAGGCTACAAAGTCTATTTTCCTTGATACTCTAAATGGCTCTTTTCAGTTCTGTGCCAACTTCCTCTTCTCGCCTGCGGGTCTACTGACCTCACCGTCTTTTAAAACCTGGTAGCCAACTTAATTATTGGAACTTGAATGATGGTTGTAACCTTATATATATATGTATATAGTTCTTTTTCAACTCATACTCCATTGATTATTAGTTTGTTGCATGCTTTTCATGGGGCAAAATTAAGTAATGACAACATAACGGGTCCAAACCTCCTAAGGGTTTATTTACATTTGTTATGCTTCCAAATACATTACTTGAAATCATTAGATAAATTTTGTTTGTATTTTTTTGTCTTTCACTACCATTTGGAAGGTGCAAAAATTTATGGTGCTAAGAGCAATTAGGTGATGATGGAGCAAAGTTATACGTACACACACACACACACATATATATATATCAATTATTTTATTAAACAAAATCCTATTTAAGTAAATTATCATTTATATCATATTCATATTATTCAAGTCAAGTTAAAAATTTTGTCCAAATTTTAGCTTAAGCCAACAGAGCTAACAAAGTCAGGTGGATAGCCTAACCCACAAATAGATCTAATGATGTCCACCAAAATAAGTTTCTCTATAAATATTTAATTTTATAAACAAATATCCATTTTTTAATCATGTTATACTAGATAATTTATGTGACTATTAAATATAGATACGTTAATAACTTTAAATTATATTTATATGAACTAGTTCATACCTTATAATTTTTTATAGAATAGTAAATTTTTATTTTATAAATTGTTCATTCAATAATACTTATTATTGTTGCTTTCATTATATAATATTTTTATTAACATTAAAGTTATTTTAGGTGTTATATATTCAATAATTTTATTTTTTAATGCAATGTCAAATATGGTGATTTAATATCACTAGTGATCAATAGTATTATACCAAACATAGTAATTTAAAGTGATAAAATCACCTCGATGATCTTATCACTATGGTAAATAGATTACTACAGCAATCTTAAAAATGATACCAAGCACTCCCTAAATGATTTATACTAGCAAGGCGGCCTATAACTATTCGCCCTTAAGGTGTGCTTGATTGGGTGGATAAGTAAAAGGACGGATAGAGGAAGGTAGAAAAATAGAAAGAAAACAAATCTTAGGTATGCTTGGTTAGAAAAAAAATTGAAAAAAATTATCATTTTTCACACTTATTAACAAAAAATAAATCATTTTAAATTGAAATGAAAATAGGAAAGAAAATGAGTGATGTGTGTCATTTCCGTATATTTATAAGATTACTTATCATTTTTTAATTTTTATTTTTTCATCTTAATTTTTAATGGGTAAAATAGTGAAATAATATATTTTTTTATTTTGTTTTATCTTATTTTTTAATCATACCAAGCAATGAGAGAAAAGAAAATGAATTTTTTCTTTCTACCTTTTTATCTTTCCTATCAAGCATACTAATAAAAAAATATTTTTTTATCTTTTCATTTTTATCTTCCTCGAATTTTTCATTTTTTCAAATTTCTTTCTACCCTACCAAGCAATGTCTTACTCAAAGATTACTTTCAAATTTCAATATGTGTTTGTTTTAGAACTTTTAATTTTAACTAAACATGAAATTGCACATTAAAAAGTATTAGATGTCAAAATATAATCACTTTCAAAATTATATTTTTAGTAAATTCATACTTCTATAGTTTATTTTTGAGACTTGCATGATATATTTTTCTTTTAATTTATATAATCTCCCCTTTTAAACTTGCATGTAATAAATTACTTATAAGTTTATTTTTTTTCACTAACACCAAAACCATTTCTATCATCATATATTCATACCATTAAACACAATCATAATTTTATGTATAATAACGTAACGCTATAAAACTTGTGTCCAAATGTTTCAATGTTTTCTCGTCTTATTGTTATTATTTTTTTTTAAATTGAGATATGTAAATTAGGATGCAATTTGAAAATTAAAGCCTATGAATCTCATAAAATCAGTGTTAAGTTATGCGTAAACAAGGCCTGCATTTAATGAAATTGTTGTTGCTGTTGTTCTTTGACATTGACTGCTGATACATTGAATAGAGAGGGGCATTGATATCATATACAATATCTTCTCAAGTTTTTACTCGTTGGTTTAGAGTTTCTCTTTTGAACATTGAACAAATTATAGAATTGACTTTCTTTAAGTCAATTGCCAATCTCAATAGCGAAGATTTAACAAGGGAAGGGAAAAAAATGGAATAAAATAAAATAAAAGGAAAATCAATGCCATACATACTAGGGAAGATCAATTGTTCCCTTTGGATGGTCAAAAGAATAAATTAAATCAGCTTTTAATTCACACTTTGATGCCTGATGATCCTCTCTATCTGATCGATCCAACTAAGATTTAATCACAAAAGAATAAAGTAATAATACGTAACTAAGATTAACCCCAAAAAAATGAAATGAAAAACTGTGGACATGAAAAAAAACTGAACATTATTTGCAAATAAAGTAAAAGAAACTAAAGCTAGATGCGAGTGAGCAGCCCAATTCCTTCTAACTTTTCAGTAATCTGGAAGCCCTTTCATAAATTCTAGCAGAGATGGTGAGTTCAAAGTGCCCAAGGTTGGAGACACAACTGCATTATCAGTAAACTTATAAACAGGCCTTGGAGAGCAAAAGAAATCTGAGGAATTTGGGGTGAAGAGAGGTATATCAGCAAAAAAGGGATTTGCAGGACTGACAGCGGTGGGAACGTAAAACGAGCAGACATTATTGACATCACCAGTACCAGCAACAGCCGAACCACCATCATCCGGAAGTGCAGAAGATGAGTCGTTTTCTTCCTGTCTATAATTACCAACAACGGAATTAACGTTGGCTTTGTTCTTTCGTGGTCTAGATGGTGCAGTTTCGTTATCCTGGTCAGACCTTGAAAACCCTGTAAGCTTTTGAACCAAGGCCATGAAGTCCCGAGCCTGCGTGTGGATTATCTTAGGCGAATCCGTATAAATGATGGTCGGACCTTGTCGATGCTGTTGTTGCTTGGATCGAGACGACACCACCCCAGCAGGTGGTTGTTGAATGAAATGAGAGCCTTTGCTGATCTTCAATGGAGAAGGACGGAGACCATTAATCATCAGATCTTTCTGGAGAGGACGTTCATGGGAATTGACAGGGCTCATGGTTGAATATCAATGAATGAATTCTCGATCAATCGGAGAGCTTAAAAAAAACGTGAGAAAACTTGAGACGTAGGAGCAAAAAAGGAGTAATTAGAAGGGTGTGTTGAAGAAAGTGGTTAGAGATAGATAGGGAGAGAGAGCCAAGCATGTACTGAGAAAATATATATAGAATGGGAGCTGTAGAGAGAGGGATATGGAAGTGAAGCCAGCGATTCTGACCGTTGACGAAAATAAAGGAAGAAAAATATATTACTGTATGCAAAATACTAAAATTGAATTTTGATAGTTGGAGGCCATTTTGTCGGCGGCCAACGACGGCACAGCTGCCTTAGTAGGACTTTTTGGACTCCATGAATTTACCACAACTATTCCTATCCATTTCAACTCTGTTTTTCTAATATATATATATATATATATAGAATGGATTAATATGAAATTCGTAAGACAGATCGAACTTTACCATTCTTACATCATATTGTTTCAATACATAAATACTTATTTAAAATGTATTTTGACACCTTTGACTCATATAAAATTATAAACTCAAATTTAAAAAATTAAATTTAAATTAAATGGTTCAAAATTTAAATTGAACATAGATTTTTTTTTTTTAATTTTGAAATTTAACTTAATTGAAAAAAATAATAGAATGCATGGTAATGTTAAAAACTAATTTGACTCTATATGATTTAAGTTAAAAAATGAACAATCTAATAATAAATTATTTTTGGTGCATAACAATCTAATACTAATTTAGAAAGCCATATAATAGAACATAATCAAAATTTGAATTATTAAAATACTAACCCAATTGAAATCCAATATAGTTCTTGTTTGATCTTTGATAATAATATTATGTTCGGAAATATAAATTTGAAAATTTAGATTTGGATTTCATTTGTTATATAAATTATGAAAATAAAATCCATACATTATACATAAAATTAGTTAAGTTTCAATATAATTATATATTTTGAAAGATATAAAATCATGAATTTTAAATTCACAAATATTTATAGGAATTTCAAATTTATTACTAAATAGGCATACGATAAATCCATAAATTTAAAAAATAATCATGAATGTTATATTTATATGTGTTTTATTACACAACTTACATTATTTTTAAAATATAAATCTATCTTTCGCAATCCGAGTTTCTAAATGCAACTTGAAAGGATTTTATTTAAGATTTTATTTTTCGTCTTTGACATCATCCTTTTTAGTATTATCTAAAGTGATGTTACAATTATAAGCAATTAATCTTACCACTATTACTATTTTTAAGCTCATAAAAGTCAATTTTATCATCCATCCAAATGCATTTGAATCAATTAATTGACTTATTATTATGCTTATTAAATTAGTATTAGTTTATGAATGATATTATTTTTAATAAATTTACTGTTCACTATTCTAATGCAACATTTGATCAATTAATATATATAATTAAGTATTAGTATTCTATACCCTGCAAGTGAATTGTAAAAATTTCATAAGTAAAGTCAGTAGATTGACACATGTCTCATTTATTGTTTTTAGTATTTTTAAATATACTTTAAAAATCACAGGTAACTCTACTAATCCATTTGTTAAGTTTTTATACTCTACTAGCATTATATGAAATGATTTTCCATGGAATTATATCTAATTTGGTTTATGATCAAAGCAAAAACAAAGTAACAAATTAGTGGACTAGGTGGTCCATATGTACAAGCATTTAATGGGCTTTATATGTAAGTTGTTAATATTTTTTATGCCCAACCCAAGTGTTTGAACCTTTTTCTTTTCATTTTTATTAAAATTTATCACATCCATAAAAATAGATAAAAAAATATTTTTAAAAATTTTA
>JBBYHM010388753.1:0-10002 GCA_038381775.1 Adansonia rubrostipa | reverse complement strand
CGCGCCGTAGCCGACTTTGTGGTTGATTGTTTGTAATCGTAGGAGACAAAAATTGATAATGTACTCGAATTTGACAAGTGTCCTCAGGAAGCCCCAAACCTGATTATTATTTATTGATGAAAAGAAGGAAAAGAAATACTATCATCAAGTGGTGGTGCAGATTGCATTCGAGAAGGAAACTACCATTGTATATCTGCTTCTTGACCAAGACTTAACCGTGGTTTAGAGGGTGTTTTCAGAAATCAGAACTGGGAAACGGCAACTCCACGGACAAGTTTGAGCTACTGACTTTAACTTTTTGTGTTTTACTTTTTTTCCTGTTTCTTTAATTGGAAATATCTGCAATTGTTTTTTGTTTTCTGAAACAGAAATATCTGCAGTTGCTAGTCGATATTATATAATAACTAGTTAATTTCTTGAATTTTTAGATGGATTATGAAGATGTTGGTTTATATACGTTGGATGAAGCCCTCGAATGTATGGGCTTCGGGAAATTCCAAGGCCTTGTTCTTGCTTACGCTGGCCTCGGTTGGTTTGCTGAAGCCATGGAAATTATGATTCTTTCCTTCATAGGAGAAGCTGTTAAGTCAGAGTGGGGACTTTCCTCAAGTCAGGAGAGCCTCTTAAGCACCGTTGTGTTTGCTGGTATGCTCATCGGAGCCAATTTATGGGGAATTCTATCAGACAACTATGGAAGGAGGCATGCCCATTACTTTCCTTTCATCATTATTTATGCTTTCTTTTTACTAATTAGTTAATCTCTCCTGCTTTTATCACACATGATAAATCCTTAATTATGCCTTTTTTTTTTTTTTCTATTTTCTATTTCTTTCCTGTTGAAGTCATGTCTATGGCTGATTGATGATCAAATTGTTATTCAACTTTTGATTTATTTTTCACTCTTCTTTAACTGTTTATTTTAATTTGCTTCTATCAGGAAGAGTTTTCTTACTATAGCTATGGTAACTAGTGGAGCTGGATTATTGAGCACATTCTCTCCAAACTATTTATCACTTGTTATTTTTCGGGGTTTGGTTGGTTTTGGCCTTGGTGGTTCGTCTGTATACTTATCCTGGTTTCTAGAGTTTGTTCCAGCTTCTAATAGAGGAATGTGGATGGTCATGTTTTCAACTTTCTGGACATTTGGATCAATTTTTGAGGCTACACTTGCATGGGTATATTTTATTTTCTATGACACAATTTAAGGCTATCTTTACCATTGCTTATTCTCCCTTCACCTAAAGCTAGACAGTCTTAATTTTATCTTTTTACCTTATGGAGGCTCAGAGCTTGAATCTTACATATTTATTTTCTGAAAGAAGTATAAGAAATCAGACAATAAAATATAGGCCTTAGATGTTAAGTTCTTTCTTGTTTCACCAATTAAAAGTGATGTCAAGGTTTGCAGCCATGAAACTAGGCACTAACACATGGTCCGATCAAGTAAAGTGCATCGCTCTTTATTTAGATGTCAAGGTGCTTTACTGTTTATTAAAAAAACCATATATCTTAAGTGTATTTGATATAATACAAAGAATTTTCTATGTCCTGTGTGTTTTAATGATCTTGTATAAATTGGCGCCTTCGATAGGATGAGCACTTGTTTTATGATTTGTGCCTTGGTGAAATGGCCTAGCATCCAGAGTTTGCCTTGTGCCTTTGACAACTTCACCAAGAACTTTAGTTACTCAGTAAAATTCTGTAAAAATGGATCCCACTTGTCTCCCAAATCTACTCCTCAGAGCTCATAGAGAATAAACATGGTTGATAGGATTTGTGGTACATGTTACTAAACTATTTGTAGTAGTGCTGCTTTTCTTATTGTCCAACTTACACTTTTCTTCTTTGCTGCTACTGAGATTTAGTAAATGCTTCAGATCGTTTCATTTTCTCTTTCCTTTATTCTATCTGATTTTTAATTGAAGTTGAACTATGGAGAAGGTTTTTGACCTTTGTTTACTCATTCAAGGTTGCTTTTGATTGGAAAAAATAACATGGCCATAATCTAGGAAACAAGGAATCACCATTCCCTGTTAGCCTTCAGAGCACTGTTTAGTCTTGATTAACATTAACTTGAAACTTTTTATCTGTGTTTGATGTTAGCAAAGAACATTTGCAGTTGTATTAGGTTCTGCGTGCAGATTTTCAATTTGTAATGAACCAGTTTTATGCTATTACATTTCTTTATTTTAAACTTACAGTCTCATAACATCTTTTAACAGTTGAGACTTGAGTGCGGGTTTTAAGGTTTTCAGTAATGGCATTCAAGAGATATGCGCCTGTTAAAGACACTCACCATCTTTGTTTACACTTCAATGTGTTTTGATAATAAATTTTTCAGCATCCCTTTTGAAGTTCTTTTCATCTCTGAATGGGTTAGGGTCCGTACAGGGACTTTCCTGGTACCATTTTTTTCTTCTTTTTACTTTTTGCCTAATTCTAGTTCTGGTTAGGCCCTGCCTTTTTGAGCCAGCACTTTTATTCTCTTTGAGCCATTGTGGTGGCATACAATATCTCTTGCTTGCCTCCTATTTTACTCCTAAAACCATACCTATACGTACAAGTAACTACTAAGTTGCAATTGCGGTTGCATGTGCCATCTAGCCATTATCATTCAATGATAAAATATATATTAGTTATAGGAAAATTTTGTTATCAACAAAGGGGATGGCCGAGGCCAGAGAGGCACATCTCTGTGTAAGGGATCTCTCATAGTGGATTATCTCTTGTCATAATGAAATTAAGTGGTTTGCCATTAGAAGGGTTGTGTCTTGGCAAAGATTACATCCTTTACCTTGTCCTCTCTCTGGACTCTGGAGATTGCAGAAGAAACAAAAGCAACGGACAAAGGCAGTTTATTCTTCTCAAGGATACTATTTCATTTATGCATTGAATTTATGAAGGTAGAACTAATAAATTCTTAACGAAAGTAAGAGGCACCCATCTCTATGATTTATTTGGTAACGCCTTTTCTCTTTGTTTTGGTCCAGTACTTCAGATACTGAGATGTTATTCCCTATCATAATACCTTGTTAGCTCTATCAACATAGAAACTTATCTGAGAATTGAAAATTTCTACATTGAACTTACGTGTTGCTGGCTAGCTGCTCAAAATTTTTCACTGTTAAGTTTGAAGTTTACATTCAAGGAGCTTTGGGCATTTGAAAAATATGGATTTCATATTTTCATGCACTGAGAAGAATTGTTGACACAAAGTGTACCTTCAGAGTTTTGGAATGATTTCGTGTCCTTTTTATTGCAGATTGTTATGCCCAGATTAAACTGGAGGTGGGTACTTGCATTTTCATCTGTGCCGTCTTTTGCTCTGCTTCTTTTTTATGGTGTTACATCTGAGTCTCCAAGATACCTATGCATGAAAGGTAGCACAATTGATGCACTTCAAATTTTAGAGAAGATAGCTTCAGTGAACCAAACAAAGCTTCCTCCTGGCAACTTAGCTTCGGGTAGATCAAGTGACAAGGATGAAGAGTGTGCTTCATCAGAAGATATGAGCCCCTTACTCCCCTCACCGAGTAAAAATATCATGCAATCAACATCAGGCTTCTCATCTTTTTCTATGCTTTTCTCATCAAAATTAATTAGAACAACGCTCCTTCTATGGGTATTATTCTTTGGAAATTCATTTTCATATTATGGTATCATATTGCTTACCTCAAAGCTAAGTAGTGGACAGAGTGGATGCTTGGCAACTATTCTAAGCTATAGAAATCTCCGGGATGCTGGCCTTTATGCTGATGCATTCATCACTAGTTTGGCAGGTATTATGTCTCATTCTAGCTTCCTTCTTTATTCTCTATTTTGAGATAAAATTTGACCTAAGTTTATGCTGCAGAGCTTCCTGGGCTTCTTTTGTCTGCAATATTGGTCGATAGGGTTGGCCGCAAGCAGACCATGGCATTTATGTTTGTGTTGGCATTTATTTTCCTTCTTCCACTGCTAACCCTTCAGTCTGCTGTTTTAACTACTTGCTTACTATTTGGAGCTCGCATGTGTGCCATGGGAACCTTTACTGTTGCCTCTATATATTCCCCTGAGGTAAGCCCAATTAATATTTATCTAAATTTTAGAGACTGGCTTTAGGAGGGGTTCTTTCAGAACTCCCTAGTTGCCAATTTCTTTTTCGTATCACTGAGGCTGTTGTTTTTCTTCTGGTAATGTGCTTCAGTTAAATTTATTAATGGAATTGGTTGCGAAGACTTTTCTTAATCTGTTTTGTTACTCCTACAATTAGAATGTTATGAACTATTAATTCCATGACACAAAGATATTGTTGTTCTCTTTTTGATTCATATCTTAGGAGCAAAATTTTAAGCAGGGTAAAAGGAGCAAGCCTTTTATTGAACTGATAATCTTACCCTAAGAAATCTGCACAAGTTTTCCAAACTGATATGACAATGTTGGTTTCTTCTTGATTGTCTACTTGCTATGTTCTTGAAGTCAATCAGTTAATTGCCTTTCGGACTTTCTGTTCTCGAAGGCCATGGATCTTATTCTTTGTTGTGGAATATCGGATTTGGGCACATAAACTATGGCAGAGTTGTTCCTTGTTAGTCTTTGTATGCATTTGTTGTTTATAAGTTGTTTTTAATGTAAGAAATTTCCATTTCTGTAGTTATATCCAACCTCAGTGCGGACAACAGGTGCTGGAGTTGCGAGTGCTGTAGGAAGAATTGGTGGCATGGTATGTCCTCTTGTTGCAGTGGGATTGGTGAACGATTGCCATCAAACAGCAGCTGTTATTCTCTTTTTGGTTGCTATATTTCTTGCAGTAGTTTGTATTCTACTCTTCCCTTATGAAACCAAGGGAAGGGAACTTAGTGATAGTATTATATCTAATTGATAAGAAGTAACTGGTTTCTTAGGACAAATTTCTGTTTTGTCCATAATTTGTTTTAAGAGAAGGAAACGGTTCACCTACCTTTTATTGATAATTATGTTGTGGGGTTGGGATCTAGACTTAAAAACATTTATTTATTTTAGTGGGAAAATGCTATGATTGAACTCTAGCCTATTCCTTTCGCTACTTTTTCTTATGCTGGGATGATATTGTAAATATTAAATTAGTCATTGTTCTGAATAAAATAATTTGTTGTGCACGTTTTTTCTATTACATAAATACGTATAAAAAAAGTGGGAAAAAAAACACGCGCGTTATTTCAAATCTCAATTTAAATCAATTTCGATTTTTCAATATTTGATTATAATTCTTGTGTTATGAAATTATCTAAAATTAATGTTATTTAAGTAAGTTGGATTTTAATTAATTGCAAAAATTAAAATATTTTTCATACCTTTTTAATATTTTTTTGACAAAATTTCACATAAAATTGTTTAATTCAATTTTTCTTATAGATTTTTAATTGAAATTGTTACATGATTAAATTCTTAGTTTAATTTATCACATTCTTAATTTAATTTATCACATGTGGAATTTATTCCATCACTTAAATACATGTATTTTTAATTCAACTTTTTTTTTTCTTTTACACTTTAGTCCTTCCAACTTAATTTCTTCCATTTTATTTTCAATTAGAGATTGTTACACATTAATTTCTTCAATTCAATTTTTTTCCTTATAGTTTTTTTTTTCAATTAGAATCTTACATGATTTGATTCATAATTGAATTTTATCTCATGTAAAATTCTAATTAACCCCTTTTAAGTGTATGAATTTTAATTAAACTTATCTTTGTTTCAATTTAGTCCATGTAATTTAAATTGTTCCATATATTTTTAATTCCAACAAATTTCCATTTCCCATGGGACTAATTTAGTTCAAATTAGATTTTTTTTCAACCAAATTAGCTTAATTGAAACTATTTCTAACTTTGCTATATATGGATTAATATAGTTGAATTCAATTTTTATCCAACAAGCTTATTTCATCCCAACTAAATTCAAAAAATTGAATAAGAAAGGGCTTGATAGCTATCATCATTAGGTGGACAAATGTAAGAGATCTACAACACAAAGCATGGGTTTACAACAACTTCATATGAATTTCTAACAAAAAAAAAAGGTAAAAAAAATTAAGAAAATGATAAATAATTTGCCCATCCTAGGATTTTTTTCCCTCACATTGCCGAATGATTTTTATTTAGTTTTTTCTTAGTTCTTTTAGTCTTCAAAAAATTTTATTGGGAAAAAAAATCATTTTAAAGCTTAAAAAGTAGAATTTAGGTTTTTTCGAATACAACTAAAATGTAGTTTTCTTTTAATTTCTTATGATGTTTCTTTTTTTTTTTCAGCATTCATTTTCATCTTCATCTTCATGGACCTTTAATTTCTAAAGTTTCATCCTTTTTTTGATAGCTTCATGAACCTAAGTTATTTTATGTGAAAGCCATGACTAAATTTTCTTCAATTCTTGAATTCATATAGTTTAAAATTCATCAAAACCATGTTTTTAAAGCATCATGTTGTTGTTAAGTACCCTTTTTTGCAACTTGAAGGTAGCATGCATGACATAAAAATAATGGTGTCGTTATATTGGTTGGAGCCTTTAGCTTATCCCTTGATTGATATCTGAATTACGCATAATCATATGAAGGGAAAAAAGATCGCCAGGTGAATTGCTTAGTCAACTAGTCTTGAAAAGCTACCCCAAGGTGGCCATATATTTAGTGTTACCACCGATCATTTCGAGCTAGGCATGATCGAATGTTTATTGAAAATAATGCTCTGAGTTACAGAACTCGAAACATTGATTTTGAGGTCTGTAAAGTCCAGAGATTCGCTAATTGGGATCAAGAGTTGGTTAAACGTAGGGAAGTATTAGCACCCCCATGATCCCCAAAATTTAAACCTGCTAACCATGTTTCGCTTTGGTTTTAGTTTAATCAGTTCCATTTATCATTATTTTGAAATAATCCCTTTTAATACATAAATTCTTTTATGAAAATTATAGCTCCAGGTTTTGAAAGAAAATTTAGACCACCAACCCACCTTGAAGGTGTGGGGAACATGGGGATTTTTTATGAAAGTAATTTTCGGATTGAATTTTGAAATTTTGGATATTCTGCATTAAGCACTGAGGAGATAACAATGTGGAACATAGCCTTGTAATTTTAAAAGCAATTTTTAAAATATGAATGCATGATGGTCATTACAAAGGGAAAGTGTTAGTAACACAAAAAAATATAATAATGTTGTATAAAATAGACACAAACCAAAAAAAAGAGGGATCATCGAAATGTATCTCATAATCATCTTCGATTATTAAAGAGTAACTGGGATGACAATTTTGAAATGCATTTAGATTCAGTGGTAACTTGAGGGATAGAAAAAAATGAGGTTTTGATTAGTAAACCTGATGTGTCCCGGGGGAAAGGATTTGAATTTTGAGTGAAATTTGAAAAGCGAGGTTAGAGTATCCCCTTGAAAAGCAAGGTTGGAACCCAATGGTGATGATTTGGATGTATTCAGACAAAAATATTTTGATTGGAAAACCTTTTGGGAAGTTTCAGGAGAGGAAAAATTCAAATTTTAAGTGAAAAATGGGGTTGGAGTATCCCCAAAGGTGAAAATTTTATGTCTAAAAAAGGGTTGATTAGGAATCCCAAAAAGATCCGAAACAGAGAAATTTCAATTTTGAATGACAAGTGAGGTTGGAGTATCCCTTCAGATAGTAGGGCTGGAGTATCACCAAAAGTGAAAAACTTTATGTTTGAAAAGGTTTTGATTATAAATACCAAAAAAATCCGAGAAAGAGAGAAAATTCAAGTTTTGAATGAAAAGTGAGGTTGGAGTATTCCCCCAAAAAGTGGGGTTGGAGTATCGCAAAAATGAAAATTTTGATATTTATGGAGAAAAAGAATATTTTAGGTGAAAAAGGTATTTTAAAAATAGAACTCTAGAGTTTGAATAAAATTATTTTTTATTTTAGCCTTGATCCAAGCTTAGAGGGCTTGTGTTGTATTAAGTAACTCTATTAGGAGTCAATAAGATGCACTTTAAGATGTTTGAACATCTTGATAAAAGGGGTTTAAAAAATTGGGTTACTTTTAATTCCAAAAATAAGGGACAACATTATGCTATCTCACCTTTCGAACTTATTTTGAGTTTATTTGAAGGTTTTAGGGGGTGAATAAGGTGCTATTGGAAAGGCAACTCGACGAGTATTGATATAAAAATATTTCAAAAATCCTAGAAAATAGCATTTGAGGCAGAATTAATTTTCAAAGTTGGGTTTGTTTCGACACGGTAGCATATGCAGGGGAAAGATGTGCTAGACTTTGGAAAATCATACCAGACTCATTTGGTATCATTAAATCACAAAGACACCTTTTCAAAAAAGAAATTCACAAACTTTCTAAGAAAAGTATTTAAAAATTAAAAAAAAAATCATTTAGTGGGCAACAGAATGCAGTTCACTGGTTTCAAGGGTTTGAAAAATCATAACTCCCTCATCCAGAATAGTCTAGGTGCAAATGAGACACCATTAGAAAGGTAATTCAATGTTTTTTCAATAAAGATTGCAAAAAATTCTAGAAAAATATGTTTGGTCTCGAAAACAAAATTTTAATGGTAGAAATAATGCTGTCAAAGCGAAAAAGTGGAGATTTAGGGTATTTTGGGTTTTTTAAAGCTAAACTTGAGCCAAAGACATCTGAATGTCCATGACACAAAGGAAAGGATAATATGGGCATCTTGAGTTTATTCCACAATCTCAAAGTAGTTTGGGACGATGAAGCAACTTGTTGACCATGCCACAAATAAGGGGACTAAACTCAAGATCAAGGCTTAATATTTTTAACAAATAAAGCGGTCATTTTTCTTAAAAAATTTTTTTTAAGCTTATTCAACCATGAATCTAGACCTCAAAAGCTTGATTTGTCCCCAAAATTGGAGGGCCAATTATGAAAAAAACATTAAATCTATACTAGTCTTCATCTATTGAAAGTAGTATAAACTTAACTTGGGGTTTTTGAAAATCAAATTTTTATAACAAACAAGCAAGCATTTTGACAAAACTGTTGTGAACAAGATGCAACTTACATAAAGGCAAACATGGATAGCGCATTCAAACAAACAAAGATAAAATTTTGCAATGGAAAAAATGGCCAATATGTAAGGTGATGACAAATAATATGCATGAGAATATTAACCTCATAAATGAGATCTAGAATCAATCAATGGATGATGGTATGAACATGTTCAACCAAAGGAAAGCATGCTAAAATTTTTAAGATAGCATTTTTATTCCATAAAACATACCAAGATGCAAGAAAATGCATGAATATGGTCAAGACATGTTAGGGTGAACATTCAAGTATGAGTTGAATATATGAAGGTGGATGAAACATGACAAGAAATTCATAAACAGGGACTATTTTGATGGTGAAAATAAAATGTGGCATGTTTAACCATCCAAGCAACATCAAGGCTTCAAGAGAATCATCAAATCCTAAGGCTACTACAACCAAGGCCACAATAACGCATGAGAATCTTAGAAGGGTCATGGTAACATAAAAAAGGTCGCTATGATGATGTAAATGTTGAAAAATAAGGAAATAATTAGAGCAAAGGGAGAAATATACCAAAAGATTCAAGCTTTAGCCTTTTTCTTTGAGCAAGAACTTTGGACTCACTTTTTTCCTTCTTTAGATGTTGAATAGCAAGAAAGTGATGAAAAAATGGGGCTTTTTAGTTATAGTGTTGATGGAAGGTGTTTTGAGAGGAATAATGAGTGGAATTAAGGGTTTTAAAGAGGTTTTTAGTAGTAGTTTTAAGGAGTTAAGGGAATAAAAAAGGGTTTTTGGTTTTTTCATGGTTGAGGAATATTAAAAGAATGTCTAAAAGTGAGTGTTTCTTGATAAGAATGTGTGTGTAGTAGTGTTTTATGTTGTCTGTGTATGTATGTATGTATCTTTTAGCTGAGCCAAAGTTAGCATATATAGCCATGTCAATATGAAGATAAAAAATGCAAAAAACAAGGGCATTATGAGGTTTTATTGCATAAACCTCATACAAGGTTAAGGT
>JBBYHM010388752.1:0-67535 GCA_038381775.1 Adansonia rubrostipa | reverse complement strand
ATACACACACACGTTAATGGTTTCTATAAACAGGCTAGGCATCTCTTCCTTAAAAACCCAAAAGAAGGAATGCAAATATCATTGATTTATTAATGCAAAAAAAAAAATTGAAGTAAAAAGAGAAAATTAGCAACTCAATCTTTCCTAATAAGAAAAAGATTGTCTTTGATTTTGAAGTTGATAAAGGATCAATGCTGCTGATCATCGAAATTGAAAGTTTCAGCAGTATTTCTACCAAAGAAATCAAGGATTAAGGGAAAGGGTTGGCTTGCCTGGCTCAATGGTTCTGTCGTTTGATTCAATGGCAGCCTTCTCAAAAGTTGACTGACTTGAATCTTTCGTAAAAACCCATTAACGAACTCATCCCCATTATTTTCTTCATTGTAGTTCCTCAAATGTTGATGATGCTGATGATGATCACCATTTACACTACTATTTCCTTGACATTCAATATCACTTGCCGCTGGGCACATGTTTTTATCCCACAGCTCAAAACCTAGGTACAAAAATCTGAAAAACAAGCAAAACCCACTTCAAAACTAAGAACCCAATATTCCAAAACAACAAATTTGCGGTCTAACATAAAGAAATACACAGACTTTTGCATGTAAATATAATAATAATAATAATAATAACCTTGAACTTGAATTTGCCACAGCTTGAATGTGGTTCACTGCCCTGTAGTTGTTGGAGTTTGTTCCTTGTTATGGACACTAAATGGTGTGTGTGTGTGTGTGCGTGTATATATTGTTGATACATACTGCAGAAAAGGAAGACAAATACTAATTATTCCTTGCAGCTTAAACTTCAATTATGTGTGTGCGTATATATAAAATACTATATATTCATCTTCCAAACTGAGTTGATGAATGTTATTTCAGCCTTTTTTTTTTCCTGCTTGATCCACGACTCTCTAGTTTATTGATTGTCTTAATGCAATGCCAATCAAATTATGGAAAAAGAGTAGATTAAATTAATGCACAAAACAAAGACTGCTCAAAGTATAGGACAGTTCTTTTTCTTTTTCTTTTTCTCTTTCTCCTTTATTTAGGTCAATAAAATATATATAGGATAATTAATAACACTACTCTCACCAGAAATTTAGAACTTTATATAAAGGATTAGTAAGATAGCCCATATATATAAATTAATTAAAGAAAAAAAATATAATAATCTCGTAATTTCATTTTTTAATTAAAAAAAATCATGGTCACTAATCACGAACAAAAATTCTCTGTATATTAACCATAAGCACAAAAATTTGAGTAAATAATACATAATAATGGTGGAACTTACTACAAAATTTGGCCAACTTTTGTTAAGTTAATGAGGTGCTGTTTTGAAAACTTAAAAAAAAAAAAAGATTTTAACGTAAAATATTGCAAATTTATCAGTTGTCCTATGAAGTTTAATAAAAGAGCTGATTTTCTTCGCTGCACATGTTCTTGAGCAAATTAAACCTCGATGGACTTTTCTTTATCGAGTTGATTATACGGTACGAATACAACATAAATATAATTATTTATGAATTTATAATATTTTAAATATAATTATGATACTTGAAAATATATGAACATAAAAGTAGGTTAGGTTCATATAATTAGGATCATATATTATGTTATATTAATTAATAATTAATGCAATTAATTAAGTTAGCTAATTAGCTTTACAGAGTTGAAGGCCAGTGCGCGTGGTTAACTTCTCTTCATTTTCGGGGCTTCTGCGTGGTGGAGAAGAAGGTATATTAACTTTTAAATTAAAAAATATTAGTCCGTACAATTTTTACAAAATCTGATTCGACCACGACACTAATATTTTTTTTTTTTTGCAAAGTTTATTGACTCTTTCATAAAATAATTAATTAGATTAATTAAATATATTAGTACTGGTGATTAGAAATCAAAACACAAAGTTGGTGGAGTGGGGACTCAATTCTATGGCAATCTTTTACATTTTCTTTCATAGGAAATAAGCAATTTGTTATTTTTGGTGTTCAAACAAGGAAACCGTTAGCCCAAAGGTCGGTATTTCAAGTTTGAGATTATTTTAAATTCGAATCTTTTTAGGTTTGAATTAATAATTTTAGATTGTTCTCAGTTTAGATATTTTCGGTTTAAGATATTCTAGGTTCGTTTTTTTGAATTCGGGCTTTCGATTGTTTATATTAAATTAAATTCAAACAAATTCGAATGTAAATGTTTTCAAACTTATCCAAGCCATATTTTATGACTTTTTTCTAAGTAAGAATTTAAGTTCAAAAAATGGTTAATTGGAATTGGACTATTTAAGTTCTTTTATGATAATTAACAGTAACTAATCAATTTTACTATGTACAAAAGAAATCCTTGTTACATCCTTAAGTGTCATCTAATTATTGTAAAGTTAAGACACAACCGTCATGATCTAAAGTTTTGAAAATCTTAAGAATGAGAGAGCATTTTATGGTACTTTATAATAAAGGAGATGGTTGCCTTTCATTATATGACCCAACTGTTTCATATACACTTAGTTCAAAAGTAACCCTTTCAGTAATATATATTTTAAAAACACATGAAGAATAATTCGCACGTATTGACTTTTATATTTATAAAGTCAAAAAGTTGGTTTTCTGCTTTCTAGCTCTTTATTTTCTTTAAACTAATTAAAATAATTTCTTTACACTATGTATATATATATATATATATATATATGCAATAAGAAGTTATTCCTTTCATTATTCCAACTTTTTCAAACGAGAATTATGAGTAACCCATATATTCTTTAAGATATATATATATATATATATATAAGATTTTTTATTAAATGTCTTAATAATATTCATTAATAGTAATTAAGTTTAATTAATTATAATAGTTGATATTTAATTTGATAAATTTTAATGTATGAGTACTGTCACTCATATGATAGCTTTAAAAGATATATATTCACTACGAAATTCATTTATAAAATAAAAAAATTAATTTAAAAAATTAATATATATAACAACCTTTTAATCTCGTTACGAAATGAAAAGAAAAATTCATGTATCAAAAACTAACGTCACATGCAATACAACAAAAATAATTTATATTTACTTATCGTCTACTTGATTAATATTAGGGATTTGTCGTGGGGTGGTAGCTACTTTTTAGGTCCGTTTTGATATAATTTGGTATCATAATTGCCTATGCTATCAATCAAAATAACAATTAAGAAATTTGTTAGTACAAATGTTTACGCAATGTGTGACGTTTTAAGAATAATGTTGATAATAAAGATATAAGACTAATTATGGGGTCTCAGGGAAAAATAATTGAGTTAAAAAATATTATAATATAATTAATTAACAATAAACAGAAATTATTATTATTATTATTATTATTATTATACTTATGAATAAAAAATTAATGTGGCTGTGGGGCACTGAATTCTATGGCAATTTGACGCAGGTTTGATGTCTTTTCATTTTCAAGTTCTTATTTTTTGGAAGGACAATGACATTGGGTGTCAAACGAGGAAACATATGTAGCACTACAATGGATATCTTTTAAGATATCTGATATTGTTCTATTTCTTTTTTTTTTAATGAATTTAAATATTTTTTATTTGAATTAATATTAAATATATTATTTTGTAATGGATTTGTATATGAATTTTATATTTTTATTATTTAAATGCATTTTGATTTCAATTTTAATAGTGTTAGATATTTCAACTTATTATTTAAATTCATTTTTTCTTTATATAGATAACATATTTGAATATCTAAATTCATTATATATTTATATATTTAGTAGTCATCCTAT
The DNA here is from genome assembly GCA_038381775.1 of Adansonia rubrostipa. Taxonomy (NCBI): domain Eukaryota; kingdom Viridiplantae; phylum Streptophyta; class Magnoliopsida; order Malvales; family Malvaceae; genus Adansonia; species Adansonia rubrostipa. The sequence continues at coordinate 63,750 of JBBYHM010388752.1, read as the reverse complement.
GATAACATTCATCCTTTTTCACAAAAGTCTTAATTCTCATTACCTCCATTTGATAAGCCATGTATTTTGTTTTATATGTTTGAAATGTCATATATTTATATAATTTTTTATATATTAATGATTCATATTATATAAATTTTAATATATTTGTGTATTTATATTATATTATATTATAGATTTTATTTTATTTATTTTAAGTTATTTCAAACTATAAGATTCGATTAATAAAAACATTTCCCTAATTTGTTAAATGCCCTAAATCCCAATCACAAATAAAATGCTACTCCTTAATTTGTTAGGTACTTACTTCCAAGGCTTGCTAAATGCCATTCCTAAGCAAGTCCACATGCTATGCACCTTCATTCACCCTAGAATATCTAGCTTTTAGATCTATTTCTAAGGGCAAACATCTTTAATATTAAACATGACTCTTCCATTCTTCAAAACTTGCTAAAATGGAATTTAGTTATGAGAATTAACAAATTAATATAATATAACCCAAAATTTAATTTAATTTGTTCATGCAATACTTTTAAAAAATAATATTTTATAAATTTAAAATTTTAAATTCGAATATTTGTAACTCTTTTTTTTATTCTCAAATTAAACCTCTTTTATATTATATATAAAAAAAGCTAATATAATAGAAAATAGAAAAGTACGACAAATACTGTTTTGTTCTTTCATTGGTTGTCCCAAGCTTCAATTATTTGTGGGCTTAACAAACAAAATGATGGGTGATACTGCCCATGTTTCCCTTTCCCCCACACTCACCTAAATTCTTAAGTTCTCCAAATTTCAATCACCAAATCTTTTTTGTTTTAAACTTTGTTGGATGTCTTGAAACTTTGAAAGGGACTGCTTTAGTGTTTTAACTTTTCTCTCAGCCCCTTATTATATATAATAAGAATTTAATTTCACATAGGAGCCAATAAGATGTGATCAAAATCAAACTATATAATAAAAGCAGCTAAGCCCATCTTACGGTGATTTATTAATATTACCCTTATATTTATGATAATACAACACAATAGAGAAATCCATTAGTAGGTTTATATACATATATAGATAGATATATAAAGGAGGTCATAGTTTAAAGATAGGGAATATGTTATAAATATTGAGATTTGAACTTCAAACTTGTTAAATGTCAATTTACTACATGAATTAACTGAGCTAAGCTCCGGGTTTATTAACTCGTATCAAAATCTTTGTACCTTTTGGCAACAAGGTTCCCCCATATTCCATTTTGTCCAGAAGATGCCCTAAGGGACCAACCAGTTTTTCAGCATATGCTCTCAAGGGAACTGAAAGAAAAAGAAAAAAAAGTTGGTCCAACAATCCCACTTGTTAGTTGTTGGTGGTGCTATTTCTTTATTGTGTTTCTTGTCTTAGAAAATTAGGGCAGTGTCCTTAACGAGGGTACTTAAAGGGGTTAGAATTGGTTATATCAATTTGAACCTTCCAAGGTTTCCAGGTTTCGGAAAGCAGGATGGGATTTAAAGAATGGGAAAGATGCTAGCTTCACATTATGTATAATATTAGCAAAATCATAACTAAACCTAATGGAAGTTGAGGATTTCAAAATTTGATCATTAATTTTATGAGTTATAGTTGATTTCTTAGCTATTAGTATGAAGTTGGATCCGTCTCCAAACCTGATGTGGACAGAGATTTTTTTAATCAAGGTTAGCTTAATTTAAATTACTTTTCATTTAATGACTATCATTTAAATTTAATTATAAGATATTTAAATATTAATTTTGTAAAAGATTAACATTTTAAAAATTTTAAAATAATGAAAGGGCTTTCAAGCCCAACCCAAACTTAAACAAAATATATATTAGATCTAATGATTTTCAGTTTGATATAATCTATAAATATTTCTATTTTAAATTGTCGAAAATTGAATTTTACTATTGAAATTAAAAAAAAATTAACATTTTACCAAACAGGCACGACTAGATCTTTTGATGCTTAGGAGGATATGCTAATTTATTAGAAGAAAATGTTTAATTTCTCTTTCATGTAATTTGAAGAAAATAAAAACTAATTTAAAGTGATGAGAAACTTATTTTAATTTAGTAATCAATTAAACAGTTTCCTTTTTGTTTCGTTGCTAGTCAGGGTAGTCGGAAAATGTCTTCACCTGATTAGGCCTTTCCCCATTTTTTCCTTTCGTTATCGCAAAAAAAAAAAAAAAAAAGTAAAATAAGATAAAATAATATAAATATATAAATATTTTAAAATTTATAAATTATAAACTATTAATATATTAAAATTTATATAACAATAAAATAATTTAAAATTTAAATATAATAATAAAATAAAATATATAATATAAATGTATGAATTACTTTCTATATGTATCCATGAAGCTATTATATTTTATAAGGATATGGGCTTGAATAGAGAGAGAATAAAACACCCCATTTAATAGGCTCATCTTTCGGGTTGAGGCCCAAACCTTTGGATGATATCTAAACTACAATGGGAATTTAGGAAGGTAACGTCTGAACAAAAATTTGATTATTTTAAATATAATATAAAAAATAATTAAAATATGATATAAAAATATAATTTGGATAATAATATAAATATATAAATATATTAAAATTTTTATTTCATTGACTTTAATTTAAGATTTGACTCTTTTTTAAGTTTTGACCTAAGCTTGAATAATATTAGATTTGATAATTTTGAGTTTGGTATAAAACAAATATTACACCAAAATGACACACTTGATATATAAAAATAATATAATAAATAAAACGTAATTTATTTAAATATAATTTACGTATTATATTAATGTTTATGCAACAAAAACAAAAAATATATATATAAAACACAATATAAAAAAGGAAAATTAGCGGTGATAGTGTAATTAATCTTTCACATTTTTCGGGCATTTGTTATTATTATCATTCAAATTTAAAATCTATATGGCTTGATAAAAGGTATTAACATGGGTTTTGCATTCTTTAAAGATTACATTAGGTTCAAATATTTAAATTGTAATCATAATATAATATTATATAAAATTATAATTTTATGATTAATTTTTTTATCATATTTGATCGTAATAATAATTACGATAAAATATTATATTTATAATTATAATAAATTACAAACATATCCGATAATACTATTGCGCTACTATTAGGATCTTGATTTGCTTGCTAAGTGCATTCATGTCAAACCAAAATGTAAAATGACGAGTGCCAACTTTTTTTTTTTTTTAAATAAGGATTGAATATTTCATTTGTAAAGATTAGATTTTAAAAAAAAATAATTTGTAAATTCGACATAAATTCGTTTAGTAAGATCTTCTTTTGGTATGTTTTAAATCTCAAAATGAGATAGATATTTTAACTTTTATTTTATTTTATTTTATTTTATAAGAAAAGTGCATCCACGATTTTTTTTTCATATTTTTATTATTATTATTAGAATTTACAAAAGCATAATTAATAGTAGTAGACTCCACTTATATTTCTTTTTGAGTTTTTCTTTTTTTTTTTTTTGTTTGGGACATGAAGATTGGAGACATGTTTGTTTATACCTTAGGCAGTGTTGCCGCAGTCAAAAGTGAAAAAGAAAAATTTTTATTAAAAAAATAAGTTTTTTTTTGGTGAAAAAACGATATTTATTTTTTTAATAAAAAGAAGAAAAAAAATACGAAACGAAGGGGAAAAAAAGAAACAATCTGTAAAATAGAAAAAAGAAAAAGATTGAAATAATCAATGGACAAATTCCCAAAGAAAAAAAGAGTTTAAAGTAACTCGTGGTCGAACTCTCTTAGATTCTACCTCTTACCACCATCAAAATTCTCCATTCAAAAAATAGAAACCACTGTTTTCACCGTCGTTTCGTCGTAATTTCCCGTCGTTTTATTCCTCTCTCCCCTCTTTTGAAACCCTGGTCGTAAAATAATAATAATAATAATAATAATAATAATAATAATAATAACAAAAACCGTGTATTGGATCAGAAGGGCCGTTGGATTAGGGCGGCGGGCGAATCGAAGTGCCTGAATAATCGGACGTTCCGTTGAGGCGTGAGGCGAGGGAATTGTTATCCGTTCGGAGTGTTTTTTTTTTTTTTAAATGTTTTTGATGGGCGATCTTCGAGATTGGTCGCCTGAACCAAACGGCGTCGCTTCGGATGAGAGGTCTTCATCGTCATCGTCTTCATCATCGAATCATACGGGGATTGGTGCGGAGTACTGGAAAAAGGCCGAGGAAGCGACGCAGTGGATCATAGCCCAAGTTCAGCCAACCGTTGTTTCGGAAGAGAGAAGAAAAGCGGTTATCGATTACGTTCAGAGATTAATTAGGAGTTATCTTGGTTGCGAGGTCAGGTTATTAAACATTAATCAAGCTTTTGATTAATAATCTTATTCTGCTAAAATTTCATTAATTTTTGTGATAGAATGTTTACATTGCGAAATTACTTATTTAGTTGGAAATTACTACTGTATTTGTTATAGTTACTAGGACGAGATTTTTTGAACGGAGTAGCGCTTAAACTGAATTCTTATGTAGTTTGGAGTTACCCAATTTAAGGGAAAGCAGGGTTAGTACTTGTTGATCAAATTAAAACGAAGAATGGCAGTGGTTTGCCGTTAATGTTCCTGCTTCAAGGACATGGCATTGGGTGTAAGGTATTGTGGTTTCCGACAAAGCGAAGCTTCATTAGTTTAGCATTTACAATGGTAAATCTCTATCATTCCGTCATAACCAAATGTCTTTTGTAGATGAAGATAATATCTGATAGTTTTTGTAGAAATCAAACCTAGTTGAACTTGCGAATTCGCTTCTATCATGTTAATGTTCAATTTTTATGATGTTAATATGTAGGCGACTTATCATCCATCGGAGTTGAATGTGATAATAAGGCTATTCATGGGGTGATTTTGAGTATATGACATAGGTGATAATATTTCCTTGGTTAAATTCTGTCCATTTACCTTAGGTTATCAATCTTAAAGTTAGCAAAGCACTTAAAAATAGTTACCTTGGATGGTAAAAATCACTTAGGAAAATTTTCATTTAATGCTTGCAGCTATGAGGAACATGGCTGTTGATGACAGAGTAATGTTTACATTTTATTTTGGTAATATCAGTGGTGAAATATGTCTCGTATTTTAAATATTTTATCTTTTCGTTTATGTGGTTTTCGTATCTATTTATTGGTGTGATCATGAACCTAACAGCATTGATTTGAATTAGTGAACAGCTTGGATAGTTATTAATCATTGATCTTGTATTTATTGCAGGTATTTCCGTTTGGGTCAGTGCCTTTAAAGACCTATCTTCCTGATGGAGATATTGATTTGACAGCCTTTGGTGGCCTAAACTTTGAGGAGGCTCTGGCCAGTGAAGTGTTTTCTGTCCTTGAAAGAGAAGACCATAACAGAGCTGCAGAGTTTGTGGTGAAGGATGTCCAATTAATTCGGGCAGAGGTTTTTAACTCGAACTGATATGTTGTTTTTTTTGCTAGGCATACTGGAAGTGACTGCATATTCTATGTTCTTCCATATTATAAGATCCTTCTCACTGTCATGACTTGAGATTATTTTTTATCATAACAATTTACAATTTAGAAATTATTTTATGTCATATTTAGTTGTCCATCTTAAAATTTGCCTTCTATGGTGGCAGGTTAAGCTTGTAAAGTGTCTAGTCCAGAACATTGTGGTAGATATCTCATTCAATCAGATAGGGGGGCTATGTACCTTGTGCTTTCTTGAGGAGGTAGGTTGCATTATAAAAGTTTGGGATTGAATGAAGACTCTTTCTTACAAGTTAATTGAGTTTATTGGCAAATAGAAAGAAAAAAGGATATGCAATGTTTAGTTGCTAATATATCGGATTTTTTTTGGCTGAGACACATGTCTTTATGTTTTTGGGTTTGGAACTTTTGCTGCCTTTTAGTGTTTCTTCTTTTCACTTTTTGGAAGGAAAAAAGATACATTCTTTGCATTGATTGGGAAACTTGAGGGATGAACATATACCTTTAGGACCTTTTAAACTTTGTCATGTCAAGCAAGGAGATTCACCAGATAATTGTTGTAATGTTTATATTCTATTTAGCATAATTGATTAATAGGTTTCTGTCTACTTTCCCTAGTCATTATCAGTGTTATCTCTCTCTCTCTCTCTCACATACATGCACGCATATACTTTCTAAATAGTTGATAATAAACTTCTTCCCCTTCCTGATTTCATCTGCTAATGTTTGCAGATCTGTGTTATAATCTAGATATGAACATAAGATTTCTGTTATTCTTGCTCTCTCTCTCTCTCCCTCTCTCTCTTTCTCTCTCTCTCTCTCTCTCTCTCTCTATATATATATATATATATATATATATATATTTATACACACACACACACACACGCGTGTATACATACATACATATTGGGAGAGCTCGGAAGGGTATGGGGGTGGCTAATTGGCTATATTGGGGGTATCTAGCAGAAATGCTTCTTTTTTAATTAACATCCCTGGTAATGTCACAGGTTGATTGTCTTATTGGAAAAGATCATCTATTTAAACGCAGTATTATACTGGTTAAGGCTTGGTGCTACTATGAGAGCCGTATTCTTGGGGCTCATCATGGCTTGATTTCTACCTATGCATTGGAGACTTTGGTGCTGTACATTTTCCATCTATTCCACTCATCCCTAGATGGTCCTCTAGCGGTGAGTGCTGCAGGATTTTGGCATTGTAAACTAATGGATCACATAAATTTAACTGATTGGATATGTTACAGGTTTTATATAAGTTTTTGGATTACTTTAGCAAATTTGATTGGGAAAAATACTGCATCAGTTTGAATGGTCCAATTCAAATATCCTCCCTACCAGATTTTGTGGGTGAGCAACATCATTTTGCTTTCATTCCAAGTTGTGTTTGTTCTGCCCTGTACATGATTAAGATGCTTATGTCGTTTATCTTATCCTTTTGCAGTTGAGAGGCCCGAAAATGGTGGGGAAGATTTACTGCTTAGCAATGATTTTCTTAGGAAGTGTGTGGAAAGGTTCTCCGTTCCATCAAGGGGAGTTGAGACTGGTTCACGCACATTCCTTCAAAAGCATCTAAACATCGTAGATCCTTTAAGAGAAAACAATAATCTTGGTCGCAGTGTGAGCAAAGGTAGAATCACTTTTCCATTGGCAAATTCCGTTATTATTTTCATTTGAACTCAAAACTTTTTAAGTTTTGAGGATAGCAGAAATAGTTCTTCAGATATTGTGACAGGGATATTCAGGCTATCTTGTTTTAGTGGTTGTTTAGTGATTCTTGAACTGATCAAAAGGCAAAAAAGTTCAATCATAATTTACCTTTTCCTCTGTAGGGAACTTTTACCGAATAAGAAGCGCCTTCACTTATGGGGCTCGGAAGCTGGGGCAGATTCTTTCCCAGGCAGAAGAAAGCATAGGAGATGAACTTCGTAAGTTTTTTTCAAACACTCTGGATAGGCATGGAAGTGGACAGAGGCCTGACGTTCAAGATCCTACCCCATTGTCTAGATTCAGAGGATTTAGTGCGACATCATCTGTTCCAGGTACAGAGTCATGTCATGAAGGTCAAACATTTTGTGAATCAGAATCTTCAAATTCAAGTACCATGACTGGGAATTATAGATCTGATAATGAGGAATCATTGCTCAAAGTCAATAATGGCAATGTATCCAGAGGGGAAACAAATTTTAATAGAACCTTTAATGAGCCCCAAGGTTCTGCAAATGCTACAAGTGTTTCAGAAATCCGTCTCACTGGGGATGCTAAAGACCTGGCAACCTCCAAAATTCAAGGTCTTATAATTTCAAATGATGCGCATAAATCTTGTCCCTCACATGCAGAGGACAGTGTTTCCTCATCAAATAATGTAAGGCATGCACCTCATCTCTATTTCTGTGGCTCATCTTCGGATAATGGAGATATAAGAAATGGAAATGCGGAATGTAAACAGCTTGAAAACGCCGGCTTTACTGAAAAGAATGTGACTTCTGGTATTCTTCCAACAAGCAGTGATGAGATGGGTACTAATGCACAAGCTAATCACGGTGAGAATCAGCCAGTTGTTAGTCGAGGGGTTCAGTCCCCTGTTGGACTGAATAACAATCCAATGGTTTCAAATTCTGCTTGGTCATCTGAGGATCTATATCCCGGGTATTCTGGTTATCCAGCTGCCAGTAGTTCTGCTGGAAGTAAGGAAGTTTTGAGCTTATTGTCAGATCTCAGTGGGGATTATGATACTAACATATGTAGTTTGATTTATGGCCAGCGGTGCTATGACTATGCCTTTGGTGCATCTGTTACTCCAATTTCTTCACCTTTCGCTTCTCAGTTCCAGAGCAAGAACTCATGGGATGTAGTACGAAAGTCAGTGCAGTTCAGGCGAAATGCAATTTCCCCAATGAATGCTAATGGTGTTGTCGCACGGCAGGCCTACTATCCCATGAACTCGCATGGTCCAGGCTTCGGAATGGAGGAAATGCTGAAGCCTCGAGGAACAGGGACATACTTTCCCAATCCCAGCACGGTATACTCATTCTAAGCCTTTGGATTGGGCTTCTAAAACTTTGTGCTGAAAATCAGAAATTTCGTTTATGGTGCTAACTTCCAGCAGCACGGTGTCATTTTGCTGTTGCTGTTTTTTGGTTAAATTTTCTGGTTGGGCTTTGTTGTCTCTCAATGTGGTTTTCTGCTTAAATCTTTTTGCAGAACTATTACAGGGATAAGACCTTGACAGCTAGGGGAAGGAACCAAGCACCAGCAAGGTCTCCACACAACAATGGCTGGGCTATTACATCCCCAGAGACAAATTCACCAGAGAGAAGCAGCCGTGAACTGGCACAAATGCAGTCATTAATTCAAGGTGGTGGAAAATCTGGGTCTTTGGAACTCCGCTGCTCTGGTTCTGAGAAAGTGTTATCCCCTAATGCCAATGGCTCAATGCATCAGCCAGACATGGCTGTAGAGTTTGGGTCAATTGGACACCTACCTTTGGGGTCAGCCTCTACAGAAAGTAGCAAGCAACATAATCCGGGTTCTCCTCATACTCAAAACCCAAGTGCAAGTAACCCACAATTAGGACTGCAAAGGCAAAAATCAGCCGTGGGCATGGAGCAAGACAGGTTTGAGAATTTAGTATTGCAACTAAATTCTATGCAGCAGGGTAATTATTATATATGCTATTCTCTCTGAGCTTTCTCTTCTAACATGCAGGATACTTGTACAATCATTCCATTTAAAAAACGAAGAAGATTTTCCACCGTTATCCATCTGAAAACGGTGAAGAGAAAGGAGAGTGATCTTTACTTTATATGGTCGAAAAGTTTGGAAGGATAGAACAGTTAAAATACTAACAAAGCCAGCCTGAGCCTCTCTCAGCTTGTGTGAATATGGCCCTTTGATGGCCATTCCAACAGCTCTTTTATGTAAGGAGTTTGATTAGTTTTTGTGTGGTTCAAAGGCATATATGTACATTCTACTAATTAATTTTCCCTTTAATCGTCGTAGCTGTACTTCTATAGTGACAGAGTTTATTCATGTCGTCGTCATGTATAGGATTGTCAATTTATGCCTTGTTTTGTTTGTCCAGGTTTTGAACTTTTGATATCTCCGGCACTGGTTGTTGGCAAAAGAAGTATAGACTCTATGTTCTTATTGCCGATTGTTCATGTAACTTAAATTACTATAAAATAGTGTTCCTGTTTTTTTTGGTTCTGGTTCTGAAGATGGTTGCCAACTATGACTATGGTTAAAATTCAATATATTTGATTGCCATTCAGCTGTACAACAGCACATGACAGCACTGTTTTGTTATTTGCATCATATGTAATGAAGTCGACAGGCCTGAAGTAAATAAACTTTCATGAGTGGATTGGACCGAAGCATGTCCAAAGATTGGACAAGGCTTTTTATATGAAGGCCTGGTTCGCACATGTATATTTTTGTTATAAAATTAATAGTGGTAAATGTATTATAAAATAATTTAGTATCATCTGTATACGGGTGTGAGTCAAGTTTTTATAATTATTACTATTTATTTCTTTCTTCCTTTTTAATTTTTTTTTTCTCTTGAATGAGTTCATAATGTGATTTTTTAAGCTTTTGACAAGGAGAGAAAATAAACACACACAATATATAAAAAAAAGATATGTAATAATTTTTTAATTTTGCTTGTGGAATTAAAATCAAATAATTTTTCATATATATATATTATGGCATTTCTTTTTCAATAAACATGGGAAAACACAAGTACTTAACTTCTTGTGCGTCTATTTATATAATATAATATAATATAATATAATATAATCAAGATGAAGTTTAACTGTGTATTTCTTAAATATAAAAAATGAATTATAAGATTTGTTTAGTATTATTTTTTTAACAAAAGAATGAGATTTGAATTCGAATTTTTTAATTAAGAATAGATGCATTTGTATAATAAAAATATTTTATAGAGTGTTATTTACTGATAGAAAGCTGAACTACTAATTTTAAATGTCCAAAATCAAATTGTAACAACCCCAAACATAAATATTATAATATTATTTATATTATATAATATATAATTCATTGTGTGGATGGGAGGTTGAGACAAACCAAGAAAAAAAGAAAGAAATAAATTGGCAAAATCAGATTGAGACATTGTATAAATTTTAACAAAATTAATACAACCTTAACTATACCTAACGCCCAATGGGCAACCTATGAAAATGGTCGTCAACCCCTACACTTGTACTTACAACCCCCCCCCCCCCCCCAAAAAAAAATTCAAAATTCAAAACGATAAGAATAAAATAAAAAAGGTAGTGGTGGGATTAATCATCTTTCAAAAGGCTTAGAATAATGTTACTTAATCAATCACCTTTCCTTTTTGTCAACTCTTCACTCAAAAAGGGTGGTGGATTCATTCCCCCAATGACCTTTTCAAATTGTTATTCTCTTTTTATAAAAAAAAATTATAATTTTAAAATCAAAATTAAATTAAAATATTAAAATTCAAATTTTAAATTTATTAAATATTTATATTTAAAAAAATTAAAATAATTCAACTAAATTTGGATTTGAAATTATAATTTGGTAGTTTTTCAAATCGCATATTTGCTTTTGTTTCCTTTTAATCCCTAACTTGGAATCTTCGGCCATCTATGCTTTATTTGATGGATGACTGACATGAGGTTGAGGTTAAGATTTCTTGAATGGTCTAATTTTTTTGGAAAAAAATAATAATAAAAAATTCAATCATGAAGAAGTTGTAAAATTGATGAATTTAGCTTTATTCAGATTATTAATTTTTAAAATTTAATTCCTAAATCAAGTAATAAGAGCCAATAGGACCTTCCTTTCAATGCATGACAACCAGTAGGAGGCTTGGATTTTTTTTTCCTTTTTAACTCTCAAGTCCACATCTTACGTCACGTATAGGTTAATCTAAGTTTAATTAATTTGTTTAAACAAATTTTGTCATATAATTTACTCATTTCAAATAAATATAATTTTTTATACGTATAATTCATTATATACACCAAGTTATTTAAAGATTTGGTCATGATTTATTATTGTACATGTCTCTGCCTACGTGGACAACTTATATGAATGTCAACGATTTGCAATGCCAATCAGATAGTTTTCATCACCTTTTTATTCAATATTAACAGTTATCTTCTTCAATTTTGTTAGAATAATGTATTACTTATTAAATTAGAAAAAATATATATATTTTGAGACAAAATGAAACATCTTTTTAACAATTATCTTTTTTGGGGTACAATCTTAAAATTGTATTTAATTAGCTTAACTAAAGTCTATAGACATCATTAATAATGGACTTTGTCTAAAAACTTATAACATTTAGTATACTCAACTATTTATTATTTTATTATACGATTGATATTTATTTAATTCAATTATTATATTTCATGCTTTATATATATATATAAGGTTAGAAGATTTTCACTAAATTATTATAGCATTAGCATCTATTAGACTTATTAATAGTTGGACTACCAATCCGGACCAAGCTTTGGACATGATTTTTTTTAATTTGGATTGAGTTAAGTTCGACCCGAATTGTTATTTATTAATTAAAATTTTTTATTTAAATTTAATTATAAAATATAAAAATAATTTTTAAAATTATTTATTATTTATAAATAATAAATTTTAAATTTTAAATTAAACCGATCTAAATTTAAACTTAAATAAAAATTATGAAAATTTTTAAAGTTATAATCTAGACCAACTCTGTCGATAAACACCTTCAGCATATATTTCATAGCTACTTTTTCTCGCTACTCACTACTCTCCAATCCAATTTAGAAACCACCACTTCCACCAAACCAAAAATGCTTATTTCTAGTGGAAGGTTGAAACGCATTTAGATTCTCTTCAATAATTGAGCCTTAAAAAGCAAAACTTTTATTTTTTATTTTTTAAAAAATCGCATTTTAACATTACCATTTTAAAGAAAGGAAATGTACCCCAAAAAAAATGCAATAATTAGAGAGTTGAACGTTTCTAATTTTCCATTATAGATTGCTAAACAAAAAATACTTATATTTTATCATTAAAACCAAACCTAGTTAATTCAGTTGATAAAAGTAACAATTTTTTGGATCACTTTAAATTTAATTTTTACGCGGACTGTATGAAAATTAAAATCTTTCGTGCATTAAATCGATATAAAAGAATAACCCTGAAAATGTTTCGAAAGAAAATTCTAAATAAAATTTTGGAAATAGACTTTTTTGTATTATGAAAAAAATATTGTCATAAAATCCAAAAGAAATTTAACGGGTGCCTAATTTTTTTTTAAAAAAATGTTATTATATTATTTGTTTAATTTTGTAAAAGTATTTAATTTAATGTAAAAAAATTTAAATGATTAAAAAAGTCTAAAATCAAATCATGAATTCTTCCTTCGAACATTGTGCTTATGGTGCATATATCAGTATTCGATGATTGATTGCTTTTGCTTAGTGCTAAAAGAGCTGAATTCTGATTTGAGCCTTAGCTCCCAGCCAGAGCCAATTTCCTTTTATCTTGAACCCTGATTTTGACATTTAATTCTACCCTATAGTTACTCCATTCATTCATTCATTTATTATTAAATCTGTTATTTGACTCTGTCAAAACTGCGTCAGCTTTGTTATTTGTGAGGAAGGGGGACCGCAAACTCATACAAAACTCAACTCTCTCCCCCTTTCCTATCAGCTTTTGATAACATTCACATTGACACAGTTTTCTTGTTAATTTCCAAATCCAAAACCCTTTCAATCCCTCTGGGAAAGTATCAAAATCTTTGATCTTTTGAGCTCATTCGAATCCGAAAGCCTTATCTTTTTGGAGATTTCTTTCTACTTTCTCCTCCACAGATGGTGCTGTCAAAGCGTGGCCATAGGTTTTTCAAGTTTAGAAGTTCATTATCTTGCCAAAATCCCACTTCCAGATATCATTTCAATTTGTAGAAAAATGATTCTCCTCCACAAAAACCCAGATTTGATTTCATTTGCTTAATCAAAAAGGCTTTTTTCTTGTTTACCATTGGCTGACACAAAATATTCTCTTTCCCACCATTACCAACCTCTCAACAGTGTTAATTTCCCTATACCACAGTTTTTTTTTTGGGGGGGGGGTTCTTTTGACGCTAAAAGTCGCCTTCGACAGTATCTGTTAGACCAACATATATTCTTTACTCTTCTCTCTCTCTCTCTCTCTCTCTCTCTCTTTCTCAATATAGATTAAATGTTTTCCAGGGATTACTACGACTTCTCACGTGCAGTTGTGGAAATGGCTTGGATTATGCTCAGCGTCGATTATTCAAGGCTCTTTTGGTTATTGTTTGGTGTTTTTTCCTATGAAAATCATGAAGGAAAGCCTCGGATCATCTAGCGAATTCCCCCCATACTCATTCATCAACTTTCTTTCTTTCATATATACTTCTATTTGATCTGCCTTGTTCTTGAATTATAATTTTAGCTAATCATATTTGTATTTTGAAGATATATATATTACAATAAGCCCGACAATTTTGCGAGGGTGCCTGCTGACTTTGTTTTTAAGACATGTATAAAACGCGTCTAGGAGGATGTGTTAATGGAGTTAAATCTCAGCTTGGATACGTTGAAACCGATCCATCAGGTCGTTATGGACGCGTAAGTTTTGTTTGTTTGACTCTAAATCTTTGCTTTTTGACTGATACATGAATAAAGTCATGAAAATTTCTAGCTTAAGGCTTAACAAAATCAGCTTTTGAAAAGGAATGAATTCCTATGATAACGGATATAATCGCATGTCAGTCATATTGATTTTGAGGGTACTTCGTTTCAGTAACATTTCTTTTTGAGATGGGGGGTTTTGATTCTTTTTCTTTGTTGTGATATTAAGGAGAATCGTCAGAGATCTTAGAATTTTCTGGACTGCTCATTCTTTAGATTACTGTAAAGAACTATCCAGTTTATCGGAGAACAATAGTATTTGCTGCTTGAAATGACATTGGATTCAAGCATCATTCATAGTTCAAGATAATCAGTTTAAGATTGTTATGAAAATTGAACTATCTGATCCATTCCTTTGGTCAACGGCCTTGTGAAAGATTCCTTGAACTTCCCTAGAAAATTTGCACAACAGTTTTTGATGTTAATCTCTTTGATTTGTGTACTATAAGTGTATAACTATTGATGACCCAGTTATCAATATGATAGCAGATATTGTGACATTCAATCTATTTTTGATTCCATTACATATATACTAAAATTAAGATCCATTAATTTCCTGATCATATAAATGAATTGTGCTTTTTTTAAGTTTTAAAATGACTGAATCTATGGCTGAACGATAAGAATTTGAATGCAGTTCAGAGAGATTCTTGGTAAAGGAGCCATGAAAACAGTGTATAGGGCATTTGATGAGGTCCTTGGAATGGAGGTGGCATGGAATCAGGTGAAGCTTAACGATGTCTTCCGTTCACCGGAGGAATTGCAGCGCCTTTACTCCGAGGTCCACCTCCTCAAGAACCTCAACCATGACTCCATCATGCAATTCTATGCATCCTGGGTCGACATCGATCGAAGAACTTTCAATTTCATCGCTGAGATGTTCACCTCTGGCACCCTTCGAGAGTAAATCAAATGACTTTACTGTCTATTGAACCGATATGAAGTGTTTAATATGGTGTCATCTTTAACATGCTGGTCGGATGTAATGCAGGTACAGACAGAGGTACCAGCGTGTGGATATGCGAGCAGTTAAGAACTGGGCTCGCCAAATTCTACGTGGTCTAGCTTATCTCCATGGCCATGAACCGCCAGTGATACATAGAGATCTCAAGTGTGACAACATCTTTGTCAATGGTCACCTTGGACAAGTCAAGATTGGCGATCTTGGACTAGCTGCCATTCTTCGCGGGTCACAACATGCCCATAGTGTTATAGGTATGCTCTCAGTTTCCATCGTCCACTCAAATTTCATAAAATCAAGCAACTCTGATTTTATAGGTAAACTATATGTTAATGTCTACAAATTTGTATAAAATGCTAGGCACACCGGAATTTATGGCACCGGAACTGTATGAGGAGGATTACAATGAGCTAGTTGATGTATACTCCTTTGGCATGTGTGTATTAGAGATGCTTACTTCCGAGTATCCGTACAGCGAGTGCTCCAATCCTGCTCAAATCTACAAAAAAGTGACGTCGGTGAGATATATTTGGTTCATTAATTTAGATAAAATTAACTAATTGAATTAATCTACTACTAGTAAGTGGTATGCAATTTCCTTCTTTACTCTCCAGGGAAAGTTGCCAGAGGCATTCTACAGGATTCAAGATGAGGAAGCTAGAAGGTTTATTGGGAAGTGTCTGGAGCATTTTTCCAAGAGGTTGCCTGCCCATGAACTCTTGCTTGACCCATTTTTGGCCTCCGATGAAAGGAATCTGCTGCCATTCCCAAGAGTCTTGAGTCAAAAACTAAATCCAAATGGCTCAGTTGCAGAGCTAGTGCCTGCTATGGTGGCTGATCCAACAAGGAGTACTGATATGTCAATAACTGGCACAATGGATCCTGCAGATGACACGATTTTTCTCAAAGTACAGATTACAGACAAGGAAGGTATACACTTATTTTTGGTTTTAATCCTATGACCGAAGGCTTTTGGCTGCAACCAAGCACTATGTCTAAGTCCTGAATATTATTACACTCAGTTAGCATCATGTCTTACTTTAAAATGTTTATTCGACTAAGCTCAATCTGTCTTCACAAGGTTCGATTTCCATTAACAGCCTGCAATCCTGTTTGCCTTCCAAATTAATTAATGATTTCCCGTATTACAGGGCATGCTAGGAACATCTATTTTCCCTATGACATAGTAAATGACACTGCAATTGATGTTGCCTTGGAGATGGTGAAAGAATTGGAGATCAATGACTGGGAACCACTGGAGATTGCTGAAATGATAGAAGAGGAGATATCTTCCCTTATTCCGACTTGGAAGGACTGGGGATCCTCTCAAGTACGTCATCAGCACAGTTTCAAGTATGAAGATGACGACGAAGATGATGATGATGATAATGGAATCCGCCATCCTTTCTATGCTGCCTCCTCCCATTCTTCCTCCCAAGTCTCCCTCCCGACGTTACAATTTTGTCATGGGAAAAATGTCACTTCTGGTTGCAGTTGGCCCCAAGGTACATTTAGTCTTTGTCAATAGCTTGGCCAGCACTCATGAAACCTTCTATCTTGCTTGTTCTGAAACAATTAACTAATACATGCTCATTCTTGAAGATGTATTCAGCAACGATGATGGAAGTTCCAGTTGCTCCATGAACTCGTTCAAGTACTCAAGCATGAATTATGAAGATGAGTTTGATTCAAGCCTCCAACAAGGAGATCAGCGTCCCTGCATTCAGAAGTCGACCCTCAAATCTACACGATTTTGTCCGTCAGAGAGCATGACTGCTTACAGCTACAAACAATGCGACAGTCAACTTGATTCATGGAGGTATTCCAATATAAATCGCCAGCGGAAGCTAACAAGGATTCGTTCACTAGTGGACATACGTAGCCAATTGCTGCATCGATACGTAATGGCAGAGATAAACAAAATGCGCTTGTTTAAGACCGTTGGAGCAGTGGAGAACATTGGATTTCAGGAGCCAGGAGAAGGTTCCAGGCAGGGCAAGTCTTGGTAGCAGCCTGAATGGAGGAAGGATTTTAAGATCATGACGAAAATACCGTGGGAGATTTAGTTGGTTTTAAGATCCCATTCATCTGTGTGTGTTAATATTCTAGTTGTTTTCTGGTGTATTTCAAGTAGCGATGCTTGGCTTGTACAAATTCTGAATCCTCAATCTGGTTTAGTTGAATAAAATGGAGATCGAAAAGGCTCTTAATCAATGTTGCTCTTGAATCTTTATTTTTTTTTAAGTACAGTATTTGACACCTATATTCACTACGGAGATATGACTTTCAAGATCTTTAAATACATGAAAAAATTAAAAAATAAAATTAAACATACGGATATCCAACACTCACTTTTAAGTTAGAATAACATAACTCTTAATCACAGTAAAATATATATATATATATATTATAATTTGGTTCTTGTTTCCGGTACCAATTGGACCCCTATTCTATTTTTTTTGGAGGTTTTTTTTTTTTTTCATAAAAAAGGGGATAATGAAAGACTCAAACCAGCTCTTGGAACAGCAGATACATATAATTATGATTGAAATAATTACTATAATGTATATTTGTTATGTTTCTTTGTTAGAGATTCAATCCTTAGATATTTTTTAGTATATTAAAAGAAAAAAAAACATTGATTTGACCAAAGAAAACATATTTTAATATTGTCATTTGCTCAATTATGTTGTGCATGTTTTGCTTTGCAGTAAAGCTTTTCTTTTTGTTTTGGATGATACCCCCACCCCAGCTGGTTTCTCCAACATTATGTTTTCCTTCAAAGCTTTTCATGTAGAGACCTATTGCAAGTTTTGAAAAAATCGGATTGAACGTTAAATCCATTAGATTTTGATTTTTAGATCAATTGATTAGATTTGTTAGATTGAGCAAAACTTTTTTTTAAAATTTTTAAAAATAGTTTTAATGATACATTAATATCAAATATAGTTTGTAATTAATAAAAATATGTATTTAGCTTAGTGATATAATTTTTAGTATAAAATTAGTAAGTTGAAGATTCAAATTTCATTAATTATAAAATAAAATTTTGAAGGAAAAAAAAAATACAAAACTGATTTTATTTGATTTCTTAGCGGATTTTTTATTTAAGATTTTACCTGGTTGAATTCATAGTTAAACAGCATCCTCTCCTGTTCATGATTCTGTCGTGAAATTGTTAATGATAATCTCGAACTTTAAACATTGAAGTGTTGTCTAGTGGATTTCATCTAGCTATTTTATTTTATTTTTTTTAATTTGTATTTAACGCAATTCATGCAGCAATCGAAGTCCTCTTTGGGTAAATACCAAAAAAAAAAAAAAAGGGAAAAAATTTATAATGATTAAATTACCTAACATCTTATTTTATAATTCAATCATTAATGATTAGAAAATTTTTTTCTATTTTTTTTTCCTGTCTTTTCTTACCAAATGGATTGCTTAAACTTTTTATAAAATGGGTTATCCCCTTCAGTTTTCTTAAAGCTATTGAAGGATAATTCTCAAATTTTGGTTGGTCTAAAGCTTATACATATATATATATATATATATATATATATATATAATCAAAGATCGAGGCTTAATGTTTCAATAGAAAATAAAGAAAAAAAGGGAGAGACTCTGAAAATGTTGGTTATGAAAAATCATTTACTAAGAGAAAAGGATAAATTATTTGAACTAAACCCCAATTTCAATGAAATTTCGTTTAATCATTATTATTGTTAGCTTCGATGGCTATTTTTTCCCTCTCTCTTTAGGGTAAAGAAATGAGAAAAAAAAAATCAAATTTGGATTTGGATAACATGTCAATGTTTGGAGGCCCTGCGTAAATCCAATGATTTAACAAATTAAAGATTGCAAATCGTGGTTTAGGTTAAAATGCATGCATCATCAATCATCAATCATCAATCAACAATCATCATATAAATATGATGTAACTTGTAGAAAAAAAAGGGGGCTGAAATTAAAGAGAAAATCCGCAACCAATAATCCCCAAAAAATTATGTTAGTTACATTGCAATACATCAATATCAAATTGTCAAAAAAATCAATTTGTTTACTTTGACAAAAAATGTCTACCTCAATTAATTTATACTTCGTACAATTTTAACTGCGGTCGGGCACACCACTTGCTCGTTTGATTCTTCTACCTATTTGGCTTTTCCAAAATATGCCAATGAGCAGTGCTTTTTAAATTTTTTGTCGCGGAAGGGATGAATGTTAATGCGACATCGTTTATTGAAACACTTTCTCTATTAAAATATTTTTATTAAAAAAATTGTAACGAGAGTCTTAAATTTTCAAAGCAGTCCAAGAACCTTTATATTAATAATTACACTATCTATAAAAATTTATTTTATATTGACTCTAACTTTCAATTAAAACATGACACATAGCTTTAACTAAAGATTAATATTTAAAACTCAACGATTTCATATTAATTAATTAATTAATTAAAAAAAATTGAATCATAATTTTATAAATTAAAAGCCACTTTATTTTTATAAAAATAATCTCAGAAGCCTCGTTGTCAACAAGACTGTACAAAAAGAAAAGAAAAAGACAATGGAGTTGGAAGCAGAACAGAAGATTTGTAGTTTCTGTCTTCATTTTGTATTAGTTCGTCGTTTGTGTTGGAAAGATATGGAGAGAGGACATAATTAATAGAAATATATTGAAGAATAGAGACAAAGACTTCCATCTTGGATTCTCAAAGATTTGTTGTCCCTCACTCGTGCACTTAATTCTATTAACTCCAATTTTTTAATATTTTATTTTTATATTTTTCTGAAATGACTTCCCATTCCATTTCATTTCATTTTTTTTTAATGTCAACATTTAATGCCATTTTCTTAATTTTAAGAAAATTTTTTACATTAAAGGTTAGGAGTAAATTAGTACCAAATAAAATTTTAAAAAATAAAAAAATACCCTTATATTCAATTTAATAATTGATTCACATTAATCAGATCTTGACGAAGTAATAAAGAGAGGGTCTAAGAATTTTGAAGTTTCAGGTTAAATATTTGTTCAACTTTATATTGAATTTACCTAATAATAATTTAGTTGATTAGTTTACTTCTTTTTTTAAAAAAAAAAATTATTCACTTATCTTTCTCTACTTTAAACTTTTAATCTTGTTTTAAATGAAATAAATACCACTAATTTAAATATATTGTATTACTGTCAATAATCGATCTATAAAAAAAAATTCAAATTGACTCCTATATTTATAAAATTTTTTATGCAAAAATGTTTTTGAAACAAAGAGCTAACATTTACCATTTTCACTTTTTTTTTTTTTAAATATAATCAAGTGATCACTCTATACCAATCCCGCTTGATGGTTTCGACAAAGAGTTATATACACACAAAAGTTTATCACACCCGTAAAGTGGGTGAAATATATGGATGTTTTAAATTTATATTTTAAAAAAAATATTAAATTAAAAATAAGTAAATTTTTTATAAGTAAATATTTTTTAAAAAATTAAAAAATTAATAAAAATTAAAAGCAAATGAGTTTTTTTTAATTAATGGATAGTTATAAGTATTTTTTGTGGATAGTTATTTTTTTAATGAATAGTTTATTATTTAAAATAAAAGACTTAAACATCCCAAATTCATTTTAGCAGTATTATTTTCTAATTTTTATTTTATATAAATTTCTTGATTCAATTGATGTCACTTGCTTATGATATTAACTCAGTTATTCTTATTATAATAAGTATAGATATATGTATATTGTTGTGTTTGTGAGTGAAATAATTAAGAGTATATAATCACTACAAAATTTAAAAAAATTGAGGACGATCAATAATTGTATCCAAAAGATAAAAAATTATTTCTAAAAATTTTAAGGATGAAAAAAAACTCTAACAATTGTTTTTTAAAACCATATTTTTGAAAAATTTTAGAGACAACATTCTTCTCTAAACTGTTAAATTAATAACGATTTTGGCCTCCAATACTGCTAAAATTAAGACAGAGAGGACGTTTCTTTTAATCATCCTCTTATTTATAGTCTAGATTCATGTCAATGCATTTTATGATATCGTTTCAAGTTTTTGGTCTTTTTAATATTTTTTCATATATGTAGAGCTCATTTTCGAGTTTTCTAATAAAATATATGTTATATACACATGCAAATATATTTTTATTATGTACATTTACATGTTTATACGAAACTATAAATTTTCAAACGTATAAATATTTAATATCCTAAATTTTTAAACATTAAATAAATAAAATAAACATAAAATATTAAAAACATAATAAATTATTATTAGTTACATTCAATAGCCTAATTTACTAAAAATATTATAATTTGTTAATCAAATAATGAGAAAAATGTAAATAATAATTGAAAAAAAATATGTTAAGTGTCTGTAAATCCACAAATCAGGTTCAAGAATTAAGTATTAAACTTTTGCTTAAGTTTTTATAATATCTTTATATTAAACCAAATTGATTCAATTCGGCATTGAATTATTTAATTTCCCTATTATTCTCTCTAGGAATTTGTGTGTTCATGCCCTTAAATCAAGCTTTCACTAAGTGACAATTCAATTCAATCTAAAACCTTTGAATTGAGGAGCTTATAATAAAAAATTTTAGTTTAATAAAACGTTTAAAATAATATTGGAATTCTCAAAAAAAAAAAAAGGTACATTCCTTAGGTAGAGGGAGTCTTACCTAATGAATATATACTATAAAATATAAATTAATTAGCAATGTTTCATTTGTACGTACTATAAATGGTCTCTGTTTCTTTAACAAAAATGCACAATTTTATAACAATTAGCTAATTAAATAATAATAATAATAATAATTTATATTGATAATATAAAATATATATTTTTTGATTCCCGAATCAATCAATGTGATCGATGATATTTGAATATAAATTGTTAAGATTTGGGTAAATTAATGAGATAAAAAAAGTATTGTGCTTAATAGAAAGAGTTAGATAGAGTACATAATTATTGATGAAGTGATTAAAGTCAATGCATGATTAAGGAAAACTTTAGCTGAAAAAAGGGTAATTAGGAACCGCAAAATTAGGGGTGATGAACAGAATAAGCCCTATTAAGTAAATCTAAAATATATGACATTATAGGGTTGGTAAAGCCAATCTTCAAGCTCTTTGTCCTGCAAAGAAACATCTCAAATCCTTTGCTTTCTTTTCAAAATTAATAAAGGAAAGAAAAGAAAAAAGATTTGAATGGTAAAAATACTGTTATTGTCTCAAAAAAGAAGCATTTGATTGCATAAAGGAAAAGAGGTTTTGTTAGCTAATCTGAACCCTTCATTATCATCAATGAGGTTTGTGATCATTCTTCCACCTCAATGTTTCCATGTTCTTAAAAAGCTACATTGAAGGGAAAAAAAAAATCCCAAATATACTTTTTAAATAAAAATTATTAAAATATAATATAATATAAAAATAATATCAATATAGTAAATATATAATATGAATTATCGGTGATATAAATAGATAGGTTGTGAGGTTCATGTTTTCTTTTGTAATAATCGAAGTAACTTTTTAACTTTTATTTTTAAAGGGATCATTTTTCAACTTTAGGTAAAGTTCTATGCCTATGTCGTCCAAAAATATATATATATAAAAAAAACAGACTTTGAGCTTTCACACAGTGCTGGAATTTGAATTTTCGCACTTGTAAAACACTTGTCTCTGGATGTGGGAAAGCTGGACATTTTGGCTGGAGAAAAGTTAACAAAAACTGGAACCCTTGTCCTTAAAGACTATCTTCTTTTGGAGAAAACCCTGAAAGGGCTGATGGAAGAAACTGTCAGAAATTGTACCATGGAAGGAAGGAGAGACCCTTTTTTTAAATGTAAGGGCTTTGTTTCTGTATAGCTTTGCCCACTACTATTCCCAAACTAATTAACTTAGGGTTCAAATTCAGCAAAAATTTCTCTTTTAGGAGGTATAAAACAAACAATAAAATTAACACACATTAGTCCACTTAGTAAGCAATAGAATCTTAAATGCATCGAATTAATGTCAGAAATCTTTAAAATCGTTTGCAAAAATCGATTCGATTCAGGCGAAGTTGGGAAATAATTGGATTGTGCAAGGCACTAGGAAAATTGCCCCTTCAAGAACATCATGCAATGGATGCTGCCACCCTAATTCCAATAATCAAAGCTTTTCTTTTCATTTTTGTTCTTAAACAGATACATATAATAGATTGGTAAAAATTTTGATGATCTAAGTACTGCTGGTGTTTACTTTGAAAGGAGTAAATGGCAAGAAAGTTCGAAAATGATAATATGCAAATCTATATTTCATAAGAGTTTCGGCGGAAATTAATTATTTCAATTGGACATCACTCAAATCAAACCAGATTTGCTTGAAAACCTTAATGATAAGGTCATGATATTCATCAGAATTGAGAGAAAGATAACAGGCAAGCAAATCCTCCAAGTCCTTTGATGCCCTGATATTGTTCTCCATTATCATCTCCACCATTGAGTCCCCGAAATCTCTCTGGGGATCAAACGACGACTTCACCACCGCAAAACTACCCGACAGACTCCTCCCTGAGCTCGACGAGCTTGAACTTGATGACATGCTTTTTCGCCCATGGCCATGACCCTGAATTCTTCTGCTTGCAATTTTTGGAGAATTTATTCTTAGCCTTACACCAGGAGAATTGACTGAAAATTTCCTTACAGGACTCGTGTTCTTGTTGTTCTCTTTCACTGTAATTCTCTCTTCCTTGACAACCTTGACAGAAAGTGAACCATGAGTAATTTTTTCAGCAAATTTAGCTGAACTCCTTCGACACTTGGGTGGTTCATTGTTCTTGATACCCTTTACCATAGCGTTGAATTTAGCGGGCTTCGTTATGATCGGAGGGAGTTCAAGCTCAGACAAGTTGTCGAACTCATCTAACTTGTCGAATTTCTTAACAAAAGACTCGTTATCAGCATCGATAGCGATATCATTAGCTTTAGAGTTCATGACTTTGCAGGTACTACAAGAACGTGATCGGGATGCCATGTTATCGAATGATTCAGTAGAAAGAATGCAATCAGACCTGAATTCTTGCGGCGAAGAGCAGCCATCATCAGAAGACGACGAAGAAGATAAAGAAGCTGAGTAATCTGGTGGGGAATCATCCTTACTCCAGATTGTATCTCGGCAACTACAATCGGCAGAAACAGAGGAAGTAACAAGCTTGGAAGTAGACCTGGTATTTCTTTTCCTGGGTCGTTTTTTACAAGATTTTCTTGATGGTTCAGGGAAATGACCCTCTGTAGATTTGGTGTTCGTTGGAGAAACATAGAATCCATCAATTGGGATAAGCTCCCTAGTGAAGTAATAAGACTTTCTTGGATAAAATTGGTGGGGCTGCTTTATTTTTGATGGCTGAGGAGGAGATATCTGGTATTGTTTTTCCTTGGAAGGATCGGCATTGCTATGGTTTCTGGGTCTTCCCATGTCTTTCAGCTTGTAAAACCAGGCATTTGGTATCATATCTGATAACCTAAACCTGTAACTTCCCATCAAAATTCTCTCTTTGTATGGAAAAAAGAAACAAAAGAAAAGTTAAAACGGTTTAGAACGTGAAAGAAATGAAAATGTGTTTGAAGACAGATATGGGACTGACTGAAGAGTAGAAGCTATATAAAAACAGAGAGTGACTGAGAGTGGAGGAAAGATTGGGTCCACCAAGGAAGAAAAAAGTTGGCATAAGGGAAAAAAAAAGAAAAATAATGGGCCAGGTGGTAACTGGTTTTTGCTGGTTATTGAGTTTAATAACCAAACCAAGAAACTTTTTGTATTGTTATCATCATTTCTGTTTTGTTTACTTCTTAACAAAGTTGATTCTCTCTGCTCGAACTTAACTAAATTAATTTATATATTTAAAAATAATATTTTCTTTTTTTTTCCCCTACCGGCCTCAGCATCTATATTTTTGGTACTACGGGTAAAATAAGTGGTTTTCCATCGATTTTTCAGTATGTTCTATCGACGTGGCTCGCATGACAGCCCCTAGATTGACCCCACTAGCTTCTTTTCTTTTACCTGCCAATATGTAAACTAGAAAAGAGGTTAAGGCTTAGGAAATGGACAAGCTTTTATATTCAGGTTTTAAATGCTATTTTCATTTGCTTGCTGCTCTAATACCAACGTCTATAGATTTGGCTATTTTGTCAGTAGTGCTTATACCCCATTACTAGAACTTTGCTTTCTGCTTTTGAGCTTTTGGGAATACAGAGAGCTCGTTGGAACTCAGCATTACGTGGTTCCAACAATGGAGGTCAGCATTTTATGAAAACTCTTTGGCCCATCAATCCAAATTTTGCAAATAATTCTTCTACTGATTATCTTTTGGTTTCATTGCAAAGGGCTGTACAAAAGGCCTAAATGAAGCCCATTTCAGAGCCTTGTACCCAGAGTTCTGCTGCTGACACCCCAACCACATATCATTGACCCCAATTCCAATTGCCTAACCTTTAGGTTAATGTACTTGACTTTCAGGACCATGCGGCCTTTATCTAGGGGTGAAACTTGCCATCATTAGTCCTTCAAAAGGACAAAATTGCGAGTCACAACAAACAGGAAGAGCCCGAAATGCACATGAATTCTATCAAGTAGTGACTGGCCTTGGAAACCATTATCTTGTATTCCTGGTCCTGGGACAGACCGATCGATCGAGCACAAAATCTAGCAATGTGTTATCAACTGTGTGATGCTGGATGCTTATCCTCTTTATCATTGTCCGAATTCTGGTTATCCATCAGTAGCAAAAACCAAAGAACTGCAACAGAACCTTTGTCCTGGACATGACCCTTTTGTTGTGGTACTACATCGTGAGAAATTTCTTGAAGTTTGCAGTAATTAACATTATGACAAATGTTCATCTGTCTTCCATCACCGACACATTTGAGTTATTAGCAAGTTCATCATCTAAGACAAATGGCAAGATTTAGTTTAAGCCTGTCTAAGATTGGATATAATTAAGTGGTGTTAGCAGACTTAGGTATCACTTGGAACAGGTTTATGAGTAAAAATTAACAGACTAAAAGCTGAAAGCCCAAATTGGCTTCATATAGATGGGTTCCCTGTAACGCAGGTTTTGGTTTTGTCAACTGGTCCAGTGACAAAGACTTGTGAGACTTATGGGTGAAAAAAAATACTTTCTTTTCTTTTTTGTGAAACCATCACTATTCGGAAGTTTATTGGGCTTCAATTAATCTAGATTAAGTTGACTGAAGTCTTATAAAGAAGGTAGAGCTCTCTCAACTAAGGTGTCTTTATACACAAAACTCGAACCCAATAGCTTGCTTCAGCATAAGAGAGTACCCACCATTCCAACTAAGCACCAATTGATTGAGAAAAATATTTTTAATGCAAGTATATATGGGAAGACAAGCGAATTTCAGTACGCAAGGTAATGCAGAAAAAGATCTTGGAACCCGATCATCACAATGTAAGGTATGGTAAATGTGTCCAAACTCTTAATAATTAGAGTAGGGACATGTTGATTTCATGTGCTGCATGAAATATTTTGTAGTTAATGTTGCCTTTGTTGGTATCTAGACCAAGGACAAGGAATAAATTCAGGGAGGTTATCTTTTTGTCAAAACCCAGAATATTTTCCAGATTCTGATGTGTTTGTAGGTTTGCTAGCTGGAATCTTTTCACATGTAGTTAGGCTTATTGTAACGAGTAAAGGATGGAGATTGAGGCCCAAAGAAGTTTTTCGACTAAATACAGCGGCAAGTGCTCAAAAATGTCAAAAAAAAAAAAAATCAACTAGCCAACGTTGCTGTTGGTCCGTTTGCCAGAGCCAGAAGGTGGGAAAATTGCCTTTTGTTAGAAGATTTTAAGACCGAGGGGCGGTAATCTCGGGACCCTGTTTCACAAGGAGTTCATACGAGTACTTTGCCAACATTCTTGTCAGAATCTGCAAACTTGTATCCAGCGGCTGATGGCTAAACTTGAAAATTTTGCGGACAAAGAACAAAGATCATGTCCTGGCTCGGTCGTAATAGGAGTATTATCTGAGACAGGAAGCTTGAAAATACCCTCCAAGATAAGAACATGGCGTGTATGAACACTATGATGAAGCTGCCCATTATTCGACTGTAGTGTCAGTCTCTTTTATTTGGATGAAATTAATGAAGCGGAGTACAAGACCAAATGTGATGATAGAAATCTCCCTCGACACTTTACTGTCAAGATTTGATTTTCACTCCGCGTATATTTACATTAGAGTTATCTTTCTCTTTGAGCACCTACAAATCCTGCAAAGTTTTGTCACTTGAAAGTGTGTCTCTTTTTGTGCAAAATAAAAACCTCTAATTAAAGAGAGACTTTATGCCAACTTGGTACCATGATTGTCAAATGAGCTCTCTTAAAAGGAGAGGACCTTAGTTCCAATAAAAAGAGGCGTACATTAAAGTAAAAAAATATATATATATATATAACAATTAATTGAACCTTCTTGGTTGCAGTTAATCACCTGTCTCTAAGCTTTGTCACATTGCCTGGAAACTTAAACATCCCAAGTTGTTGATTTTCTTTCTCCAAGGGGTTTTTTATCATATTACTAGATTTTTATATATTTTGAGAGTAACATTTCATTTATTTCTTTGCATTTCAAAATTTATGCTTAGACATTTGACATTTCTTTCATATTTTGATATTTTGACATTTCTCTCTTAGCAGTTTGCAGGACCTTTTTCGATTCGTTCATCTTAAAAAACTAGAAGTTATTATTTTCTATTAATCCCTTTCTTATCGTTTCTTTTCCCAATTGAGCATCCATGTCTGTCTCTTGTTACATCAAGGATTACAAAGCTTTTAACAATGGCTGAAAAATCAACTTAATATCTTTAATTTCTAGCTACAAATAGCTTTAGTCTATCTTTGAGAATAATTTGGTTTACAAATAGCAAGATCTCATAATTTTGGCTACAATACGCATATTTGATATACATAATACAACACATTTAAATACAATTAATATAATATATTTAATTTATGTATTGTATTCGTATTTCAAGTTGTACCTATATCTATATGATTGACAAAAAAACATATGAGAGATGAGACATATAGACGAATTATCAGATCTACAAATAAATTATCAAAGAATGATATTTCATCTTGAGATTTTACAGAACTCGCAATGCAGAGAATAGAAAAATATTACAAATTTCATTCAACATTTACAAACTGAAATTAAAAAAAAAAAAAAAAGAATGATAGAAATGTTTATCCATTATTATCCTGACAATACTATTCTGGATGTATTAACAGTCGTGGTCATCATGCTTGAACTATCCACAACATTATTTGTATCCAAACCAGCAGCCCATCTCCGAAGAATCCTAAGAAGCGTCGCCGCCTTCCGTCTCGCTCTCATGGTTCCACTCCCCATCACTTCCCATATAATCCTTTCGATCCCTGGAACCGCCGCCAACTCTGCCACCACCTCCGATCCCCCTTTTCTGCAGATTGTAACCAAAGTAGCCGCTGCGCTTTCCCTTGCATTCTCCGATCCTTCCCTCAAAATAACACCCAGTTTCTTAATTGAATTGTAAGCCGCCGCAATCGCCAGCAATCCGCCTCTCCTCAACACCGCCTCCAGTATAGTCACTGCCTCCTCCGGTAGGCCGTTAATGACTCCGCTCACCATTTCTATCACCCCTCCTTCAACTAACCTCCCGACGGTCTCTCTATCTCCCGCCAAATTCAGAATTGCCACCAGTGCATCTCTTTTGGAGTTCGTGGGTCCGTCTTTGGCCAAATCAATCAATCCATTTATGACACGTGTCTTCCTACCTAACACTTTCCTATACGCGTGCATACCTGACAAGCTGAAAATTGTAGCCGCCGCATTTCCTTTGGCTTCCCATGTAGCTCCCGAACGCAACACCTCGATAACGCCGTTTAAAGCTCCGTCAGTTTCCATTATTCTCGTTTTGTTCGCTTCTAAGATAGAAAGGTTAAGAATCGTGGTAACGGCGTTAACTTGGAGATTTGGGTGCTCCGAGCCTACATCCGAACCTAAATATCGGACGAGGTTCGGAATTGCTCCGGCTTCTGCGACGCAGGCTCGACCATCCGAGTCAGTTTTAGAGAGGGCACGAAGCTCGTAAATAACGCCGTTTGCAGCCTCCATGGATTGAGAAGCCGAAAGTTTGTTGAGCAGAAACGACACCGTCATTTTCGTAGCTTCAAAGGCAGCTTTCGTGGCTTTAACACCGTTAACTTTCTCTTTATTTCCGGCAGTTTCAAACGGAATCCTCTGCTCGCGGCACCACATGACTATAAGATTCTTCAAAGCGCTGTTAGGGATGAGGTTGGTGTGGGCCAGGGTCTGACCTGTCTTGGGACACGTGGTGTGCCCAGATTCAAGCCAATGATTAATTGAACCGCGATCGTACGTCTGTCCCGTTGCCACGACAACTGGGTTCCACATCAACTCGAGACTTATCGGACAACGAAAATCCGCGGGGATTGTAATATCCGACATTGATTTTCGTCGGCGATGGTCTGACTTTTGCGTCGTCGATGATCCAAATAGAACACATTTAGCGTAACGAACGAGGCCAATCAAAGAAACGATATCTGATTTGGATTTTTCATTGGTTTGGTTCTGAATTTCTTCTTGAAGACTCTCGATTTCTTCCCTGCAACTTGAATTGTCGCGTAATCCTAAATTCTCGGCAATCTGTTTGAGCTTTAAATGATCAGGGACGATCTCCTTTTCAATCCGATCTAGCATGGATAAAACTTCTCGCCTGAGGAAATCGTCTCTGGGACCTACCAAAGGCTTCGATTGGGCGCACTGTTTTCTTAACAAAACGACGAGTTCTTCGACGTCCTGACTCAAATCAACTTCTTTGACAGGGAAGATATCGAGCAGAGTCGATAATTCGAGGTTGAGCTCGTGAAAACTGTTTGCCAAAGGTTGGATTTGCATGAGCAGCCACATCTTGCTTCCATTTGAGCAATCTTCGAGCAGGGTTTTAATTCTTTGTAAAACTATGTACATTTCTTCGAAGCAGAGGAGGGTGGAAGGAGAGAAGAAATTAGAGACAGGTTTCCGAAGCAGCTCTTCGAATAAAATTGAGAGAAGCTTGGATTTGTTTATGGTGGAAAGGGACTTCCTTTTTAGAACAAATTGAAGAGGTTTAAGGGAAGAGATTTCTTGAGACAAAGAAAGAAGAGACTTTACCATGCTCAAGTCTGTTAATTTCGGAGATATGAAGGATCCCGCCGACGGCCGCCGCTTTCTTGGCGGGAAAACTTGAGGAGAAACGGCCATGGAAGACAAAACAATATCAAAAAATGAAAATTCTGGAATAATTTCAGCAACAAACAAGAAGACGAAATTGGGGTAGTTTCAGAAATCTGAAGTCTTCGAAAAATAAGAAGAAGAAGAAGATAGTTGATTACGCAAAGAAAAAGCTGTACACAAGATAGACTTTGGCTTTTTACAATTTTAATTAAAATAATCATAATATTAATGCAATAAGTAATTAATTTATCTATTTTGAAGAAAAAAAAAAGGGAAAAAGATGGGGTGGGGTGTTGGTTTTTGACGCTTTTTTTTCCTTAATAATTTATGTTGTGGAATGAAAAGATAATTGATTTAGATTGGGGCAGACCGTTTACCAAGTAAGAATTGAAGTAGCATATGATATACCATTTGCAGGAAAATGTTATCGCGTTGCTAGGGTCCACTTTTCCAACACATTGCCGGCTCCTTCTATGTTTTTACAGCTCATCAATTAGACGTGACCTGTTATCCATTCAATGTGCTAAGTTCTGAATTAAAAAATATAAATATAATTTTTATAATTTAAATAAAATCAATTTAAATTATTATTCAATTAATAAAAAAATATTATTATCATTATATTCATATTCAAACATTAAATTAGGCTCAATAGCTCATTAGTCTCGGACCATCGGCTAAAACCCTTTGGAGGAATGACTTCCATTTATAATTAATCTGATCACATACGAGTCTAATTACCACAATTAGCTACTGGTCAGTTCAGACTGTGCAAGTAGTTTCAAGATTCTCCAGGACCTTAGATTTAAAGCCAAAAACCTGGGCCTCACTTCTACTTTTTTACTTATTATTTTTTACTCTTCAAAATTTTATTGACTTAAATATTTACGCACATTTCGACAAATAAATTTTAATATTTTTCTGACTTCTATTTCTTTTTTTGATCCGGTAATCTCCATTTGAATTAAATTAGGGTTTGGGACATGATTTTTAAAACCATATCTATTTATATTATTATTTAATTAATAAAAAAATTATTTAAATTTAATTATAAAAATAAATAAATATTAATATAAAAATTTTAAATATTTTAAATATTTTTATATATTTTAAACAGTAAAATAAACTTCAACGGATCTAAATTAAGCAAACAAGATTTTTTTTTTTTTTTGTTTAGTTCAGACCTTACTCTGCCCAACTAAGCTCATAGATACCTAAAAAAGAAATGAGATTCCAAGAAATTAAATTTATGACTTCAATTTAAATATCAAATTAAATTGAATAGACTGATCAAATATCATAAAATGCTTAATAAGAAAAGGATTAATTATTTTACTCATTACAACAGGCAGGTGAGCAAAAATATTTAAATAGATGATGATGATAATAATAATAATAAAAAATATGTTTAAAGCATGAACTGATGATATGCTGTGTATATAATCATATAATTGTATGACAAATGAGATAGTAGGTAAAGTTTGTTTTGAATTTGTTCTGAGTCCTCATCCACTTTCTCAATTAATTAAAATATTTTAGTGCATTATTTGTGCTTTCCTTTTGAGTTTATATATATATATATATGTACAGCTATGGCATTTGTCAAAAACACCTTACACTTTGCTTTATTTCCTTTGCTTTGGGCCTTTTTTGTCTTTTGCTTTGAAGGAATGAATAATAACAGAGAGATCAGCTGAATGGGTGATTAACTGTAATGATATGATATGACCCTAGGCTTGCAGGGTGAGACTTGTTAACCATCAAATTTAAATTCAATTAACAATACATACAGAAGTTGAATTTGAATATAATACAACAAAAAACTTAAATTTATACTTAAACCTAACACCCTTTGGTACTCTTTTCACATTTAAATTTAGTGTCAAAAATAAATGAGTTCAATATAATTATAGTCTTTTTTAAATAATTTTTTATATATTTAAAAAATTATATTATTATATTCATGTTCGAGTATATATTAGATACAAATATTTTAAATAAATGAAAAATCCATAAAATATAGTTTTTAAGCTCAATTCTAATAAATAAAAATAGAGTCTAACAAACTTTTAAGGAACAAGAAGTAAGAAAAATAAAATAAAGTTAGAATATGGTACAAGAAGTATTTAGTTTAAAATTAATTGAGAATAATTAAAAAAAATTGAATTTGAATATGAAATCACGTAAAATTTAAAACTTGGACGATTGTGAGATAAATAACATTATTTAATAATAGTTTTTTTTGTGATAAATATTGATTAGAGTTTGAGGAAGTTATGCTACTTTGACTTGATTAATATTAAATATAAATATACGTTCGATATTGATATACTTTATTTTTTATTTTTATATATTTAAATAATTATATTTTATATTTATATTTATATTTATTTGATATTTATATTAAATATAAATATTTTTAAATTAAAAAGCTCGGGTACTATGGAAAATAAAAGGCAGTCATGGTCAAACATAAAAAGAAGGGGGGGGGGGGGGGAATGTTCGCAAAGAAAGCAAGTTCCAAGATGATGATGCATGCCATGCACCGTTTTTGGCTTCGATGGAAGTTGAGGGGATATACACCACGCCGTCATTGGAATTAATCAAAGTCAAAATCAGAGGGTTTTTTTTGTCTATTTATGATAATTTTAATTATGTCAAACGGGCATCACTGTTTTGGTTGATAAAATCACAAGTGCAGAATTGTTAGCATTATTAACAATGCTTATAAGATACGTTATTTCAATTTTCGACGACGTTTAAGTTATATTATTTTAATTTTTTTTATTTTTAAAATATTCGTATTCAATATATATATTTAAAATATATTTTGTATGAGTATGATGCTTTTAATATATGAGAAAAATTTTTAAAAATTCAAATTCATATGTGATGAATAAATATGCATATCAAATATTCATTTTCGAATCTAGATAATATAGACTAACTAAATTAAGATCCTCATGATTCTGGTCTGCATTACAAAACTGAAAAGCATGAAAATGGTAGGGCAGGTAGATCAAGGCAAAGGAACATGAGCTGACTGTTTTATTTAGTTCATGCTCTTTGTAAATTGTTTGCTTGATCATAGTTTGAGGAAGCTTTCAATTTCAACCAGGTGTTGAAGGCTTCTTCAATTCAATTAGTATTAGTAAACAAATTGGTGCGATGTGTTAGGCTTAAGCTTTGGAGGTTAAAAATTTTGAAAGTATCTTTTGATTCTTTATTGGTTGTTACAGACGAATCTGTGGCGGCCATCTTTTTCAGACATGCCCTTGAATATTCAAATTTATGACGTATGGAGGGAAGCAAACTGCAGTTACATCTCATCAATGGTGGCTGAATGCTGCTGATAGCAAGGTTAGGCTCCGATAAAACATCACTGCCTTGATATATATATATATATATATAAATATATATATATATATATATATATACATAAATATATATTTTATGTTTTTTGGGCTTAGGTGCATTTTGGATATTAGCATATATCCAATACAAATATGTTTAATTTTTTTAATTTTTATATATTTGAAGGGTGGATTTCTAACACTCATGTTTGTTAGATATAAGTCAAATATATATATTTTAAAATTTTCTCATATATTAAGATTGAACTTTCATGTTAGTATCGGTTAAACTTTCATACTCATGCGGATAATTTCCTGTAATCCTATCTAATATATATGTGTTTAAATTAGAACACCACATGAAAAAAATTCTTCAAAAGATTCAAAAAATAGGTGACACTATATTGTAGTTGGAACTAGATGGATATAGTCTACTATAATTATTGATATGCATTGCTGAGCTATGGTGATAGTGCCATCTAAACTGCTTTTGGTCTTGGTCTCAACCACCATTATGATTAAGCAATGAGACATACTGACCCTATAGCAAGGGGGCAATTTTATTATTATTATTATTGAGACCACCATTATGATTAAGCAATGAGACACACTGACCCTATAGCAATAGGGCAAATTATTATTATTATTATTATTATTATTATTATTATTTCAAATTAGAGATAAGGGAAAGAGTTAAAAATATTGAAATTCGGTTCTTAAATTTATTGAATTTTACCTTTTAAGAATGCATGCATGAACTAACTTAATTAAACTTTTGGTTCATTATTAATATTTTTTTCATTTCTCTTAGTTCATACTCTCTCCTCTACCTAACTGACAAAATGAAAATCATATTTTCTACCATAATTGCATTACAATTAAACAATAAAAATTTAAAATTATGTAACATCCATATTAATATTAGGTGGAGTCCACAATTCTAACAGTAGATCCTTACACAATTTTTTAATATAATTGAATAATTACAGTAACATATGGTAAAAACGTAAAATGTTTTCGAATTCGCACTTGGACTTTTACCAAAATATTGTAGATTGAACCAACATATATCATATTGTACTAACATTTAGCCCTGGCCCAATTCATTTGATCTTAGACTAGGAAGTTTTTATTGGATTTTAAAGGAGCCTGTTTCACCCCAATTTTCAACATCCCATTAATGACAGCCGAACAATCATGTAGTATATATCTCAAGAATTTTGTGGCTTAGGGCTTCTTTTCTTTCCCTATTACATTTTTAAACAAAAAATCAAAATCAAAATAAAAACAACAAGCTTGATTATGATTTTTTTAAGCTTTTTTTTCCTTTGGTTAATTTAAGATAATTCCAAGCATTTTAAAATGAGGCAAACATATATTGAAAGAGATCTTGGTATTAATTCATATTAGTAATATACAATATTGAATTATTAATAATTTAAGAGGAAAAATTTATTTATATTAGTGTAAAATTAAATTAGTTCTATTTTTTTAATTTTTTACTACACTTAATATTTTAATAATTCGATTGTTAAATTTAACAATATAATTATACTCGTCATACATATAAACTTTCGAACCGATTCGATATTTTTATCAAAAAGTTCAGGAATACCCTTTTTTTCCATTATTATATTCGAATATTTAGATGTTATAAATATAATTTGTGAATAATCAGCGTACCATTATTTTTCATTTTAAACATATATATTCTGATCATCTTCTTCTTTTTGAATCCATCTAATTCTGGGTCTCTGCATAAAATAACTCTCTTCTGCCATGAGAATCTTAGGAACCTCGAAAGCAAGCAAACTCTCCTTCGCTACTAAGTTAGCAATTAATAGAAGCTTGGGACAAACTGGAAAATCCAGCAGCTTCAAGATTCTTATCTTACTTTGCTCGTACATTCAGGAAAAGATACCGATACCCATGCCAACAACTATTTTAGGTAACAATCTTTGTTTAAACTCTTCAAATATACATACATATATAATATCATTTGATGTCACCATCTCAAACTACCATTCTTGACGTGCAGGTGTAGCTAGATTTTCTTGCAATCAACGGTCCAAAAGGAGGTGGGAGGAAAGCTTTTGGATGATCCATTTGGAGAAAAAAACAGCTGCCCTTATTGAGCATCCAATGGCTATCAACACTGCTCAAATATCTGTGCCATTCCCATTTTCATGATATATTAACATTACATTTTATGTATATACCAAAGATTTAAATTGATGTTACTGCAGTAGATATGGTTTTAATTACATCGTGTTTATTATAGTTATAAATATAATAAATGTTATCGCAATCAATTGCAATAATTGATAATAAAGAGAGTCAAAGATAATAAAATATTTATATATATATATGCTACTGTAATGCTTTAACAATTCATTAATTGATTTCTTAATTTTTTCTTTTTTTTTTTTTGGTAAAGATTGGCTTCAAAATTAATTAATTCGTCGTAGCAAATTCCTATAATTGCACATATAATTAAATATAAACAAATGGATTAATTTACTTTACCATCATTTTTTAGTTGAATTATCACTAACCCATTCATGCATTTGTTCAAGATTTGGAAATACGCAAACACAAATTAAAATTATTTGAAAACAAGGTTAAGCTACTACTCAATATATTGTGTTTTGTTTTAGTTGAAAACCCTTCTTTTGATTTTGATTCTCATTAATTTTAAGGTCGATTCACAAAAAATATAATTTATAACCATCTCTCATCTCATAATTTTTTTTCAATATATAACCATTTGAAATTTTAAACACAAAATTCAAGTTTTAAAACCACTTCATATAACTCTCTCTCTCTCTCTCTCTCTCTCTATATATATATATATATATATGTATATATTCCTCTTTAATTTACTTTATTATGGTTGATGGGGACTTGCTCATGGCCGGAAATGTTCAGCATGTGATTCATTTTAGTTCATGATTTAGCTTTTATATATATATGTATGTATATAGAAGAATAAGGAAAAATCCAAGGCACAAAATTCAAATTTTAAAACCGCTTCTACTTATGGTCCACTTTAATTTACTTTATTATGGTTGATGGTGACCGACCAACGGGCGGAAATGTACAACACATGGTTCACATTCAATTTTATGATGTAATTTTTTTATATATATAAAAGGGATAGTAATTTAGTAATAGAGAAAGAAAAACTCACGAGGCAAAATTCAAGTTTTAAAGCCATTCCATATATACATTCTAATTCTTCTTTAGTTTACTTTTTTATGGTTAATGGTGAGCCATGGATGGATATGTCTACCACTTGATTCACTTTTAATTTCATAATGTTTATATGCATATATAAGGTCGTAAATCGTAACCTAAAAATTCAAAAAAAATGCATGTATTAAGATTTGAATCCGAAATATATTGGATGTCTTATTTTAAAAGCAATTATAGGAACTAAATTAAATTAAATATCTAAGTTTATTTCATGATGTTATTTTTTGTGCATGTAAATGTACTCCATATACTTCATTTTCATAATTTAAGGAGACAAAAACCAAATGAGAGTTTATATATATACATATTTCTTTTAAGTTTGGGATTTCGATTGAGTATTTTGAGTTAAATAAAGAAGGTAATTCTCTTTTTATACTGCAAACCTTACATAGATTTTTTTTTTAATAATACGGAGTTTAATTTAGTTTATTTATCCAGCAAATTGACATCCAACAGATTTGAAATTTAAATTCTAAAATTTGTAATCTTTTTTTATCCTCAAATTACCTCTATCGTAAAAATAAAAGAAATAAAGTACTCCTTTGCAAGATTTGAGAATAGTGTAACATTAAAGCAAACAAAAACCATGCTCAATCTTTTAGCAATAGCTTAGAGTGGGAAAGTTAGAAAAAGCTGACGCTTCGACTAACAAATTTTTTTCTAATACCAAATGAACTTTCAATGGGGCCATATGAGCTATCATTATTTTGCTTATTAGGCATGGAAATAAAAAAGATGGAACATAAGAAAAGATGTTATCGATGTTATCTGACCAATTAGATTAAAAATAAAAAATTTAAGAAAATTTTAGTTGAATTTTGACTTTCATTAAGTAGAATTTTTTTCTTGAATTATTACCTTACCTCAAAAAAAAAGAAAAAGAAAAAAAATTGTAGGTATAACTAAGAGTAATAAGAGAAAATAGGAATGATTTTTCTTTGATTTTTAAAACAAATATTACCAAGAAATATATACAATATATTTATTGAGATATATATATATATATATTTATATATAATATGACGTGATAGATTATTTATGATTTCTACATAAACTTTGGTAGTTTTATAAAATATCATAAGTAAAATACATATATATATATATGTGTATATGCACACTATCAATTATAATCCCTTTAAGAGTTCTGAGTATCTGATTCGATAACAAATATTATAAACCAAAAAGAAACCTCCTCTGATATAATATATCTTTATATAATATTTTATTGATATACATTATATGTTTTTTAAAATTTTATTTGTTGTGTACTTTATATACAATAAAAAAAATAAGAATATTGATCTAATTCATCTCTTGATATTAGCAGTGAAATCCTTTAATGAATTTTGCATCATTTAGTTCAGCTTTCATTTAGATTTATAAAATTTTAATAAAATTCTAATTAGTAAGTCTTTTATGTCAATTCAGCTAAGGTTTGTATAACTCAAATTAAAAAAAGAAAAATCGATAAACTCATCAATAAATGGTAGGAATTAATATATACTTAATAAGTATGAATATCACATTCTGAATATCCGATCCCTTGATATAGAGTTTATCATACAGTGATAATAATGGAGATGTCCTACCCAACCACCCATAGCTCTTATCCATTACCACATGCTTCTGAATCAAACTAAAACAAAATTAGATATAATATAATATATATTTTTTTGGTTTGAGACTCTTCCCTATCTAATAGTTGTATTCAGCTTTAATTATTTTGAAATCAAGTTAAATTGAATTTTAATATGAAAAAATTCTTTCAACACTTATTTTTTTATTTACAATATTTAAAAACGAGATTTTACTTTAAAAAAATCAAACTCGACAGGTGTCGGTAATATATATATATATATATATATATATATAAAATTATCAAAGCACCACAAAAAATAAATTCCAGGATCGAGACGGTGAGGCTGAGAAATTAGGTAGCCAGCCAATAGTCAATAATGAAACCAGAAATACAGTTGTTAATTCATTCATTCATTCATTTTCTCATGCCCTGTGGCTGTCAGTCATTTTTTTTTTTAATGATCGACTCTCATTTTGCTTTGGGAAACTGCCAAGAAAGAGGGCTCGAGAGAGGGAAGGGATCCTCCGAATACTTCCCCCACCGATCCCTATTTGCTATTGGAGACTCGCAGGCAGGTTTTCGCAGGCAGGTTTTGTGGTTTACATCTATTTAGACCAGACAGATGTAGGGACGAGAAAGAGAGAGATAACACACAAATATATCATATGTATACATAATATTAAAAAAATAATTAAAATATGATAAAAATATAATATAATAAAAATATTATATATATAATTAAATATTAAAAAATATCAAAATTTATATAATAACAATAATTAATATATCAAAATATATAAATAT
The DNA here is from genome assembly GCA_038381775.1 of Adansonia rubrostipa. NCBI lineage: Eukaryota > Viridiplantae > Streptophyta > Magnoliopsida > Malvales > Malvaceae > Adansonia > Adansonia rubrostipa. The sequence continues at coordinate 24,272 of JBBYHM010388752.1, read as the reverse complement.
ATAATACTTAAAAATATATAAATATACGAATTATCATATATTTTGTTCGTGAATTTTTTTTTTTTTTTTTTGGGTTTCTTTTACATTTCATTGTCACGTGACTTTCTCTCTCTCCGGATACTCTTCGACTGCATCCGAAGCTAAAATGGTTGGGATGCAATGGAATTTATGTGGTAAGAGATAAAGAAGTTTGAATACCGTGTTCCAAGAAAATAATTTTTTTTTAATTTCAAGATATTTGTGAATACAAAAAAAATTAAAAAATGTAAAAATAATTTCAAAAATAAAAGGTAATATATGGTTCAGATACAATAACTTACATATACAGAAAAAGATCTAAAAATTACATTATTGATATTATGAACTGTTTATGTTTACATTAGTTTGTACAAAAAAATGCCCAAAGGTTCTTACCAATAAAAAAAAAAAAACCAAAAATGTCATATTATAATTTCTAATAAATTGTATTGTCATCATATTCTCTAATAAATTTATATAACTACATTTATTAGTTTAACGTTATAAAATGCTTCATCTCATTTCTTGGTTTTCACTTGATTGTTTTGTTCATTAACGTTGAGATAGATCCTAAAATCAATTAATCATAAATAAGAAGATTAAATTTGAATATTACATCATAAAAGAAATAAAATAAAATAAAAACTTAATGTATACTAAATATCTTATTTTATTACGTGAAGAATAAAAATAAAGAAATCTATCACGTAAGAAATATCGAAAGAAATAATAAGAATGGAAATATAATGAAACTTCATTTTAATATCATATTAAGTATTAAATTTAATAATCGGTGAAAATATCGGATTTGAATATAACAATTAACCACTTATGCTGAGTTAGGTCAATTAACCTCACTTATCTTTAGAAATTGAATCACACAACAATCAATTTTTTTTCCCCAATATTGATATCATATTTACTAGATATAGTTGTTTCCCTCAGTTACCTCTATAATAATACATGTTCTATATCAGTTTGATTCAACTTATAATTAATTAATTGTTTTTTCTATTTTATGTAATAATTATTTTAATAAATAAATGTTGGATAGCACTATTTAATAATTAAGATATATTTTTTTAATATAACTATTTGTGTTTTATTAGACTCACTCATGGTATAACTTGAAGCCAAACAGTTATTCCAAAGTTAAAGTTGAGTCAATTCAATTTATATTTTTTAAAATTAAAGACTATGTCATATTTAAAATTTTATAAATTATGTATAAATTAATTAAAATTTTATATAATTATATATTTAAAAGTTATAAAAATATAATTTTAAATACATAAATATTTATAGATACTTTGAATTTGTTATAAATAAACATTCAATAAATTTATGAATTTAAAAAAAATCATATATATTATATTTAAATATATTTTACTATATAATTTTTATTTTTCTCAAAACCGAAGTTTAAATTTAAATTTTTAGATACAATTTAAAAGTAATTCTAAATTCTGACACCTTGACCATTATTGGTGAAAATCCTTTGCTTGGAATGTTAGGTTTTTCTTGTGAATTGCACAACCAAGGTGTTAATGGTAGTTAACCTTAAAAAACAGCTGTCCCAACATAATTGCTGATCTTGCTTTGATGATTTATCCGCATTCACACTACTTTTTCTGCCCCCAAGTATTCTTACGTTAGAATAAGAGATTGAGATGAAAAGTACAAACAACATTCTTGAATTGTTTGTACTCATTCGTGTGCACGCAAAAAAAAATTATCGGTAATAAATTTAAAATTTAATTTAATTAATTTATATTATTATTTTTAAGTATAATATTTAAGATAATTATTCACTATCTTAATTTAAAATAATTTTTTCACTCATATATAATGAGTTTGTTAAAATCTAGTATTTATATTTTTTTATCTTCAAATTATAATTTTTTATAAAAAAATACATATTTTTTTCTAATAATGACTCAGTATTTTCCATTGCATAATAAAAATTTGATGAAGTTATTAATAGAAAGCTAAGTCATAAACCATTATACAGTCAAGTAGTTTATTCAACTCGATAAATTAGATTCATATTGAGTCAAGCGAGTAAGAAGTTTTGTGATTCGGGTTGATTGATTAAGTTAAAATTATTATTTAAATAATAAAAAATTATTTAATTTAATTATAACTAATAATTTTATTTTTTAATAATATTTTAATCGAAAAAACAAGATTTTTGATCGACTTGAATCTAAGTCAATCTAAAATTAAAAAAAATTTAAATTATAACTCGATTTAATGTAGACCATAAACACCTATGTGTGGTTTGTGCCCAAGTTTTTCTTTTTCAATTATCTCATTATCTACGCGTGGAGTTAAATTCTCATGAAAGCGTAATAAATTGATGTTGGATTAGGGACGTTCCACCCTTCTGCTTCAAGACATAGAATTAAATGCTTTAAGTTTGACATTTTGATGAAGGCATCAATTGATTGTAAGTAATAACAATAGCAATAACAATAGAATTATTCTTATATACAACCTTTTCCTTGTTAATAATTATTATTATTTTAAATATATTTTAATAGGATATTTTCATAAATATTCTCTAACTCTGTTAGTAAAATAATTAAAGTTTATTAATTAGATAAAATGATTTAATTTTATATTAATTTGCTATTTCATTGTTTTTATCAATTAATTTCATGTTTGGAATTAATAATAATATTTTAACCATTTTCTTCAAAAGTATAATTGAATTATATGCTTAAGAATGTATACTTTCTTTTGTAGCTAAAAGATAAAGTTTTGGGAAAAGAGAATTCATAGTTCTTTTTTCAGTATGAACATAAATAATAATTAGAGTTTTTGTTTTTGTTTTTTTTACACCTTTGAAATTCCAATGTTTAGTAACAAATGTTTAAAAAAAATCAAATTAAATTTATCGGTCAATATATTGAATCGAAAAGTGATGATTTGTTTAATTTAATAACAAGCATGAATTTAATATTTTTAAAAATAAAAAACTGTGAACATAGCTAAACAGAAAAGTGATTCAAATGTTTTAATATTGATTTAGTTAACACGATACTATTAACAAAGTCTTAAAGATTGTGGGTTTGAGAAAGTTAAACTCGTAATATCATCCTTAGTTAAGTTAATTAGACATAAATTTTAAATTTATGTTCAAATTTAAAAATAAAAAAATTATTAAAAACGAAAATTTTTAAAATTATCTTATTTTTAGATCTTTTTTACCTTTTTATTTTTTTTAAATTTAAAAAATTTGAATTTAAATTTTATTGAAATGAATTTGTTACGTTGTATTATTCATTAATAATATTGTATTTCTTTTATTTTTTAAAATTTAAAAATATTTTAAAAGTTTATTTTATTCCTGGCTTAACAACCACAGATGTTGTATTCCCGCGAACGGTACTGTGTCACGTGGGTGGCTACCATATGTCGTCTCACGTTACTCCTCCTCTCGTACGAAGACAAAAAGTTTAATCTATATATAAAAACAAAATAAAATAAAACTTAATTCCTTATTTAAAAATAAAAAATCCACTTGTCCTTGTATAAATTGGCAAACTACTCTTCCCCCGACTTCGTTAAATAGCTTTAAAAAAGCAGCTCCATTGAAAAAAAAAAAAAAAAGGGCCCAATAATTCCTTCCCTCTCCATTTATTCAAATTCTCCCCCATAATTCATTTTTTTTTTATCGTTAAGAATCTCAATTATTGAGTTTAAACTTGGTTTTATACTCTGTTTCATGGAAATTTGTTAAGGATTTTATTGAAGGAAAAGTTTTAATCTCTGGAGTCGACAACAATGCCGGAGATCGAAGACGAAGCTGGTTCCAGCACAACCAATGAGTTGTTGGAAATTTCATCGGAGATGGCCCTGTTCGGAAAGTACGAGATTGGGAAGTTGCTGGGATGTGGGGCGTTCGCAAAAGTTTACCACGCCCGCAACGTGAGGACCGGGCAGAGTGTGGCAATCAAAGCCGTGAGCAAACAGAAAGTTTTCAAAGGCGGGCTCATGGCTCAGGTTAAGAGAGAGATCGCCATCATGCGGCGGTTGCGCCACCCAAACATCGTCAAGCTCATCGAGGTGTTGGCTACGAAAACTAAGATTTATTTTGTCATGGAATTTGCCAAAGGCGGGGAGTTGTTTACGAGGATCGTGAGGGGACGTTTCAGCGAAGATCTTAGCCGTAAGTATTTCCAGCAGCTGATTTCAGCCGTCGGATTTTGTCACTCGAGAGGCGTGTTCCACCGCGATTTGAAACCGGAAAATCTCCTCCTCGACGAAAACTGGAATTTAAAAATAACGGATTTCGGACTCAGTGCGGTGACGGATCAGGTCCGACCCGATGGTCTCCTCCATACTTTATGCGGAACCCCAGCTTACGTGGCACCGGAGATTCTGGCGAAGAAAGGGTACGACGGCGCAAAAGTCGACGTGTGGTCGTGCGGCATCGTTTTGTACGTCCTCCACGCAGGATATCTACCGTTCAACGATCCCAACCTGATGGTTATGTACCGTAGGATTTATAAAGGCGAATTCCGGTTCCCGAAATGGACGTCTCCCGATCTCCGGCGATTCATATCTCGGCTTCTTGATACTAACCCTGAAACAAGGATCACCGTCGATGAAATCATCAACGACCCTTGGTTCAAAAAAGGTTACAAAGAGATCAAATTCCATGCCGAAGATCTCGAATTGAAAGAAGAAACCCAAAGCAACAAATGCTTAAACGCATTCGATATAATCTCCTTTTCAACCGGTTTCGACCTCTCCGGTCTATTCAACGAGACCGAGTTTTCAGTCCGAAGGGACCGATTTATATCGGGAGAGAAACCCAGGAGAATAATCGAGAGAATCGAGGAAGAGGCCAGAAGAACGGAGAACGTAAAGGTGAAAAAGAGAAGAGAGAGAGGGATACGGTTGGAAGGGCAGACTAGTAATTCTGTTATCGCAGTCGATATTCATCAGTTGACGGAAAAGCTGGTGCTGGTGGAGGTGGGGCGGCGGGACGTTAACGATGGGTCGAGTCTTGAAATCTGGAAAGATAAATTAAGACCAAAACTTTCCGATTTGGTATATAAAGCAGAAGCAAGGCAACTTTCTGGGTAATTTAATAGAGGATTTGCTGGCCTGTAAAGCTGAGAACCGGTCGGAATAAATGGTCTCGGCCGTCGTAATACATTTGTATATTTAAACACCCTTAAGAAAAAAAAAAAAAAGAAGAAAAAACGTCTTCATGTTTGTCCCAAACAATGTCTTATGATTAGGAGAATTGATAAGAGGAAGAATTCCAATATTTAGAATTGCATTTGACATACATGAACAAAAAGAGGGATCTTGTTAGATTTCTTACAATAAGAGTAATATTTAGGCATGTTTATGTGACAAACCAACTAATTTTTGCACTAATTTTAACACTCTTTTACAAGACCTAATAATTCGTATCCCATTATAATAATTTTGATATATTAATAATTTAAATTATATAAATTTTAAAATATTTAAATTATATTTGTGTTATTTTTATTTAATTATTTTTTTGTCACATGATTCTCGTAAAATCTATCTTTTACTTCCATTAGATAAAAATACCATTGCCACTCTTCCTTTTTTTAGGATCTTTTAAGTAATGTATTGAGAGATTGAGTGAGGGACCGTTGCAAATTTAGATTATTCCATGATAAATTCAAATTTTAACTTAATTAATTCATAAAAGATGATTTTTAAAAAATTTATTTGAATCTTAGTACGTACAATTTTTTTATCCCAAATTGAGACTTCTTTTGCATAGAAAAAAATACGTTGTAACTCGTTCTTTTATCAATTTTTGTTTCTTTTTGTATTATGATTATCGGCATTTCCATACTGTTTCTAGTTTAATCCTTTTTAGAGACGTATTTAAATATGTTTGTATTCATATTGATTTGATTGCATTCAGATTTCACACTCAAATCGGTACCTCAAAAGTTTTTTAGTTCACCTAAAATAATTTAACTTCACATGTAGTAATTGAATTGGTTTATTGTGTTAAATTTTCAAAAATTTAAAATTTAATTAATATGTATATGAAATTAAATTAGAGGAAAGAACTCACGCATAGTTAAGGTTCTAACAAAAGTTAATCAAATTATCATTTCTAATGTTATTGTATTACACCATTGTTAACGTTTTAACATCACGTCAGTATTCCAAAAGGAGAGAGCTAGGAGAAAAAGGGGGGGGGGGGTGTAAATCACCAACTTGCTAAAAGGTATATAGTTTTGCTAGTATTGATTTCTTTTTCAAAAATGGAAGAATTTCACACTTAATGGTTGAAGAAAATAGGAAGTGAAGGTGTCCACAAGGAACCAAAGGGTGTGGTCCTAATTAAATTGTTGAATTTTCTCATTAAATAAAAAAATGAAAAATAGTATTAAACATATGGCTATGTATTGGCTATTGCCTTGCTCTTGAATGAAGACATTTTATTAAAATTTCTCCATCCATTCACTCCCTAATAAGTAATCATTAATCATCCAACTTGAACATACTTTTACCAATTACTATTTAAAAAAAAACATAATTTAATATAAAAATTATCGATATAAAAATTTTTAATTTTATTAAATATATTCTTTTAAAAATAAATACATCAACTGATTAAACTAAATTTTAAATTCATATCAATTAAGTAATTGACTTTTAAAAAGTAAAGCCGACAGACATGTTTAACTTTATGATTTTAAATTGATCAAAAGTAAAAAAGTTGGGATCTTGTCAAATAATTCATTCACTAATTTGTTTGGTAATGTATACAAAATCATTTAAGTGTGTGATTTTGTTTAATTTAATTAATTATTCTCTTTCATTTGTTCCTAAGTTAAAATTTGAAGTACATTATTAGTTGTCCGAGGACAATGATTGATCTAGACATAGGGCTAAGAACTTAAAATCGATCTTGTCATTTAATGGTTTTTTTAATCTTTTCCACATATTTTGAAAAAAAAAATTATTTCTTGTTTTTTTATTTTTCTTGTTTTCAATTTCATTTTATTTTTTAATTTTTAAATTTAAATTAAAAAAATAGTAAAAACCCTAACATTTAACACATTATTTTTATTTAACGCTTGTATTGTCCTTATTATTAAATATAATTAAATTCCCAAAATAGACACTTTATATTACGAACATTTCCACATTATCCTAGAAAAATATTATCGAAAGTAAAGTAGATGATTTATTAATCTAATAATTTTTTATTTATAAGAAGACCTAAAAAGTTTGATATAGATCCTAAAAAAAACCCATTAAACTTTGAAAAAAAAAATTATTCTCTTATTAATGGTTTGTATGTACTGTTAGACACGATTATGATTAAGTTGGATTAAAATCTATGAATTTTCTTTGTTCTAATCTGAAAATTTATTTTATTTTCATAATATTTTTAAAAATTTTAATTTTATATATTTTTATATTAAATTTAAATTTTTTTAACTATTAAATAATAATTTTGATTAATTTAAATTAGTTAAAATTTATAAAATTGTACGAACTAAGTCTCTCTACCTTTAAACACGTCTATGTATATATATATTTTTTAATACGTCTAAGTATAGTTAATTTGTGATAAAGTAGGTTTCAATTTCAATCGAGCACGAAACATGATTACATCTAATTTACTAAATTTTCATAAAATATGTAGTTAATATCCCTACGTCATTGCCAATAATTGAGATCATAAAAGTTTTTAAAGACGGAAGATTTGTTTCTTTAGTGTTTTTTTTTGGTTGCTTTAAATCCATTTTATTCAATAATTTTATAAAGAAAACTTATTTATATACATTTTAAAAATATTAAATACATAATTAAAATTAAAATCATATTTTAAAACTTTAAAATCATATGATGAAATCTTTTTTTTAAATATATATATATATATATATATATATGTACGTAACACCTTTTTACAAAATGGATTATAAATTGGTAGGTAAGTGAAAGTCTTTATCAAGATGGGGAACCTAAAGGAGATCAAAGTTGAAAGCTAATGTTTTATTTTCCCACTATTTATTTGACTAAAACATTAGTATTAGCAATTATTCAAAACAGCAAGAATATAAAAATTAGATTATTTTGAAAATATTAGTATAAAATAAATGGTTGGTGAACCGCATATGCAAACGTGTAAAAATAGAATTATTTAAAAGGCAAATTCGAGTAAGATATATACACGATGACAAAGTATATTAAAAGTTTATATGTTTGTGAAGCTTCAATTCAATTTGATTATTTAATTTTAATTTTATCCAAACTCATTTAATTGATAAATAGTATAGTTCGGATTTGAATAAATCCATATATTTTTAAATAAATATAATATTTTTATTTAATTTTTAGGATTCGATTGGTCTTATTAAAGCTTTTATAAGAAGTGTTATTTGAATAGTGTTTTAAAGATAAGCTAAATAGCGTTGGCCGAACTTAAAACAAAGTACCATAGAATATTGAAAACGATTTAATATTATTTTTTGTATTTTTTTTATAAATAAAAACATAAAATAATCAACTTCATTAACCAAATCACAAGTTTTTATGTGAAATATATATATATATATATATAAATAATAAAGAGATATTTTTGTTAATTAAAATTAAAATGAATTCAAATAAATTCAATAAAAGTACCATTGTGAGCCTTACTAGGTAACTCCCTTTGAGAGAGTTTGATTTCAAAATCAGAAACACTAAAAATATACTTCCATGCATAAATCTTTTCATTTAAAATTTATTTATAAAAGTTAAATTAGTAATTATTTAATAAATATATATTATTTTTTAAAAAATTTTGCTTATGAAGTATAAAAATTACATGTTCAGTGTATAGAATAAATATTTTATAAATATGTATAGGTTCAAATATAGTGGATTTGTTCACTCCAAAATTTGATTCTATAAAACTCATGCTAAGAGTGGTAACAATTCAATTCAATTTTGAAAAAAAAAATTATAATTAAAATGTAATATTTTAATTTTTAAAACCGAACTAAATGTACTTAATTATTATATATTCGAACCAAAAATTAAATGAATTCAATAAAAACCAGTCATTATGGTTAGAAATGATTTTCGATTTTTTTATCAAACCTAATTAGCTTCATCCAAAGAGAATAATAAGTAGTTTTCATATGTAGATTTTAACCTAAATAATATCTAATTGATTTTTTTTCCCTTTTGTCGACACTCAAACATCTATATATCTATAATTCTAAGGATTGAAACCTTTTTCATCAATGAATTTATTTTCGTATAAATCGATGTTTGGTCATGCAAATTTTAGAAGTATCCTTCTAACTCCATCTATAGTACTTGTGATTCTCAATTCTCTACATCAAGATTTTTCGCTCAAACTTGTTTGGTTGTATCTCTAGAGATGTCAAAATTTGCGTTTGCTACATTGTGTTTGTGTCTCATTTATCACATTTTGGATGGCAGATGGGGCAGGACGAGACACAGACGATGGCAAAACTTATTGAAAGATTGGTATAAATAAATAAAATATCAAAATTTATTAAAATTATCGAAATTTTTTTGTACATATTTAAAAGTTTTTATTTTATTATTAAATTTAGAGGAATTGAGGACGATCAATAATATACTTTAAAAGATAAAAAATTATTTTTAAAAGTTTTAAAAATAAATATAATTTTATTTTTACTCTAATAACATCAATTAATTTATTGATAATATATAAATTTATACATTATAATTACATTAAATATAAGTATTTATTATAAAAATAATAATACTTAATATAAAAAGCATCCATTATCGATTCAATTGGTCTTATTACATACACCAAAAAAAATATTATCAATGTTTCCAAAATGTTGATGGTGATCGATTCCTACTTTCACTTGAAGAATATAATAATTAGTGTTACCCACATCACTTGCAAACATGTCACAATTAATATTCGCCTTGTGGTTTCAAGCGTTTGAATGTCATTTTCTTTGCTACAACTTGCCAGCCGCAAAGGTCTCTCTCTCTCTCTCTCTCTCTCTCTCATATTTTGTTCTACAACAAAGCATGGGGAATAAAATCGGTGCCTACTAATATAAATCATGGACCGACACAATCAATGAGTATGGAAACTGTTTTATCGTAGTTAATTGACTGACTTGCACCTACACTATACAAAGTAATAAAAATTTTAAATTTTAAATTTAATTTAGTTAATTTATATAATTATTTTTAAAAAATAATATTTATTAAATTTAAAATTAAAATTATATTATCTGCACCATTTCTTTTATTTACGTTTGCCTTTTATTTACAAAAGTAAAATAAAAACATGTTTGCATACATAAGCATGACAAAATTTTGAAAGATTATACACAAAATATATAATTTATTTTAGATATAACGAAAGGTTTGTTTTATTTTTTATAGACTAAATATGGTATATTTAGTTATACATTTTAATTCTTGTTCATTTTAAATCAATTAGGATATTTCTTTTAATTTTGAAAAATTATCTGATAAATCGACATCAGAGTTTTTTAACTTTACAAATGGGTTAAAAAGCTACCATATGTTTCATTTATTTATTTTTTTAAATATACGAAAAAGACATGTAGTAGTCTTTGTGTACCAAATAATTATCCTTTAATTTTTGTTTTTATAACAAGTTTTTTAAATGTAGAAAGTAATTAATAAGTAGCAAACTATCAATTAAACCAAATTTATTATTATTTAACAAAAAAAAGTTAATTTGATGGTACAAGAGTAGTATTTAATAACAATGTGAAGTTAATTTACATAATTATTCTTAAAACAAAACATTTAGTAGATCTAAGATTTGAATCTCAACACTTATAATTTTTTATTCTTAGATCACGACATTCTTGATCTTTATTTGAAAAAAACAGTGAGTTTACCTCCACTTGTTATCTAGAATTTGTATATGCATGTAAAGATATATCAAATATGAAATTTAAACAAATGGATTTTTGGATAAAAGCACCATATACAATCTTTTTCTACAAGATGAGTATAGACGAGGCGGTAGTCCAAGAGTGAAGAAAAGCTGTATATATTAAAATTTAAATTTTAAATTTAAATATCAATTATAAATCAGATGAATTAATCTTGGATTGAATGAATTTTCCTTGCATGATAGGGAAATGACGGTTGCCAATCGACAAATAGGTCCAATGTGTAATAATACAGCTCAGGTCTCGATCCGATTTGAGCTTAATGTTCAAGATGCATTATTAAAACCCAATCCAAGTCATTGTTGGATTAGGTGGGTACCCCCACCCCATTACTAGTTTTGCAAAAGCACCTGCTAAATGCTCATGCTAATCCTTATTTTATTTTTCTGACTCATTTTTTATTTCTAATTTTCCTAATTTAAACATTTTCTATTAATAAACAAAATTTATCTAATTATTTGGCTTGTTATTTGAGATTGTCAGGATTATACTTTGATTAGTAAAAATTAAAAATCCAATGTTTTATAGACCAACCAACCAGACGATTATTGGTTAAATACTTGGTTCAATGACAATATGTGTATGTATATTTGGAAAACTAATTAAACTAATTAAATCCAATTTTCATATTTTCTCCTTATCTATTTTTTTAAAAAAGCTCAATACGTATGAGTAGTAAATCTATTCAATGTTGGGTAGCCTACAGGGTGAGGTGTTCAGTCTAAATTAGATCAAGTTTCAGTATGAGATTTTTTTTATTTGAATCAATCGAGCTTGAATAATTATTCAATTTATAAATATATTTTTATTTAAATTTAATATATAATATTATTTTAGGCTTAGATAAAAAAAATTGTATAGTAACTTAACCTAACTTGACTTAATTCAACTCAACTCAATTAATAAAAACCTTTAATAAGCAATAAAAATATTTATTGATCAAATGAAATTGAACTAAACTCTAAAATTTATTAATTATTTAATTTAATTATTTTAGGGGGAGAGAAGAGACAGTACAGATCATGAAAATATCCAAATAAAAATCAATAGTCTAACGCTTTAATAGATTTAGCAGATGGGTTTCAAGAAATGGGAAATTAAAATTGTCTATAGCCTTCATTAGCTGGTAGACTTTATAGCATAACCTAAGATTTTGGGCCAAAAAATGAATTCAGCATGACTTCTCGAAACCTCTTTTTCATATTTCCTTTCTCCGTACGCAATTGCCCTTGTATCATCAATTCGTCGTTTTGAAACCGACCAAGATAATGTCAATGACTCAAAGTACCCATTAAAATACTAATATTGGGAATTTTATCTGATTCCAGAATTCAAAGTTTCCGATCGCTATTGAATTTAACTTCTGAGGGGTCTCTTTGTTCTTAAACCTATATTTTCACGTGGATCTGGGTATGGCCAGGCAGCCCGCTTAGCCAGATTTATTGGGTTCGGATCTCAATATTTTTATTTTAAATTAATTCGATTTAATTTAAAATAATAATTTTAAATTAAAATAATATATTTTATTTAAATTTATTATAAAATATATAATTATTAATAAAAATATTTAAATAATAATTTAAATCTAAACGGGTAGGTATAGACATGTAAAATACCGACTTGAACCCCAAAATGCAAAAAAATTTATGCCATGATCTAACTTGATCTATGCCCATATCTATTTTCGGGTATGAACTTAGGTTGTTTGATTTATATTATATATTTTTAATAAATGATATTTTTATTTAATTTTAACATTTAAAAATTTTTATATACGTAGACTAATGTTATTTCTTTTGTAAAAAAAATATTCATGTAGGTATTTTTTTTATATTTTTTATCCATATTAAGAAGGAAAAAACTATGTGGATGCAATTAAAAGAAAACATAAAGAAAGAGTTGAAAAGTCAATTCCTAGGAATTTACATCGAATCCTGTAAGAATTTTTGTTCCTTTATTTTTTAAGAAGAAGATAAAACCAATGTGCTGCAAAATTTTTATTTTTATTTTTATTTTTTAAAAAATATTAGTATCAATATTTTTATTTTTATTTTTATTTGTAATATCCGATTTTGAGTAACATAAGATAAAACCTAACTTAAAAGCAAATTTTAATTCTCTTAGAATTAAACAACAAAAAAAGATATCCTAAACTTCGAGCCGAATATTTAAATAAACGTTGAAATACAATATCATAGTTTTTATTTTATGATTTTAATTTTTTTATTATCGATATTTATCATAATTGATAATAATCAGTAACATTCACAATTATATTAAAACGTAATGTGACAAAAAATACATTTATGACTATAATTTAAATCGGTGCTTCGTGAATCTTATCATCCCCTTGAGAAATATTACTATTTACATTAGTTCCTTGATTCAGCGGATTGTTGCCCATTAAGATTTTCTCAGCCCAATCCCAAAGATGCAAAACAATGTAAGTCCCAATCCCTCCAATTAAACCATAGGCTATGGAATATGTCATGGGCATCAAAATCAATGTCACAAATGCAGGAATGGCTTGCCTCATGTCGTCCCACTCAACCTCCACAACTGATCTCATCATCAAAACTCCTACCAAGATCAATGGCGGCCCTACTGCCCATGCAGGGATCGATGCCAACAATGGTGTAAAGAAAAATGCTAGAAAGAAATACCCTGCAACTGTCAATGCTGTTAGGCCTGTTCTTCCACCTTCTCTGATACCTGTCGACGACTCGATGAACGCAGTCACCGGTGATGTTCCGAGCAGCGATCCTACCACGATTGACGCAGCGTCGGACATGAAAGCAAAGTATTGACCTTCGAAATCGCCATTTTCATCTGTGAAACCGGCGAATCGAGCCATGGAATACAATGTGCCTGTGGTATCTAATATGTCGACATACAGAAATGTTACCAATGCCTCCCAAAAGGACCCTTTGTTCATGCCCTTAAAACTCAAGGCCCCAGCCGTACTCTTTATCACATGGACATCAACAACCTTCTGGAAATACTGATAAGCTGAGTTTCCCACATCGGTTTTTGGAAAAGCTGTTACAGAAGTGTTGCGAAACCATGAAATGACCGTAACAAAGATTATACCATAAATCATGGCGCCTTTAATGTTTTTCACTAAGCAGTAGGCGATAATCACAAAACCAGCGATTCCAAGCCAAAACGTGGGACTTTCCATTCGATGATTCATGCAAAAAATTTCACTTGACACGGTTCCGCCAGGGATCAAAGTAATGGTGCCGTTGTTAGCTGCAGTCACAACCGGAGCTAGGGCTTTCCTGGAGGATCTTGGGCAGGCTGCAAGTGTAACTAAGGTAGAAGGGCTGTACCCTACAAGGCCAATGCCTTGATTGTTCTGTAATCCAATGAAAGCAAGAAACAACCCAATTCCAGCTGAGGAAGAAATTCGGACAGGTTTGGGGACGAGTCTAGCAAGTTTTGCTCGTAATCCAACGGCTGAAATGAGTAGGAAAAGGAGTCCTTCAATGAAGATAGCTGTTAAGGCACTTTTGTAGGGTACGTTGCCAGTGCCATGGTACCCCACAACTGTGTATGCGAAGTAAGCGTTTGTGCCCATCCCTGGAGCTAAAGCTAGAGGAAGGTTGGCGAATATACCCATGATAAGACAGCCAATAAGAGACGATGCTACCGTGGCTACGATCAGGTCTTTACGGGTCCTTTCGAGACAAGCTGCATAGCCTGGATCCAATGGTGGAAACTTGCAGGACTCGCTCGGGTTGTCGCAGTCAGACATGTTGCAAGGGCCACCTGAGTCCGTCAAGATGCTGGCGTTCACGGCTAAGATATATGCCATGGTAAGGAACGTTGCTGTGCCGGCTCTTAGTTCGGTGGTGAAACAAGTTTTTCTCTCAGTGAGCCGGAATCTTCTCCCGATTTTGCTGCTGGCTACAAACGAATTTAATCGGCTTGGGATTGAACGTTTCCTGTGTTCTGGTGGAGTCTCCATTAGAACCCAGAATCCAAACTTTTCGTTTCAAGTATTTTGATACGGAAATTTTACAAACTTTCTGCCTAATCTCACTGTATTTTAGAGTGATTTTGGTGAAAGATACAAAAGGAGAGTAAGGGAGGAAAACGACAGCTATGGAGTTAGTTTCGGGGAAGAGCTATGAGTTTTGAATACTTTTGATTCCGTTTCGGAATCGATTTGTTTTTGAAAGTTGTCATATATCATATAAATCCAATTAATTTAATTGGCTTTAACGAAGGGTAATGATGATGAAACTATGGCTGTCTGTGAGAAAGATCAAAGCCAAGCAAAAATATCGAGGCAGAAGCTTTAAATCATGGCATAAAAGTGGGCCAGAGAGGGGTCTTTTGTGTTATGCAACCAGGACAATTTATTTATTTATTTATTTATTAGTTCACAGTTTCAAACAAATTGCCGGATATGGAAATTAAAAAGAAGTCAAACTTTTCGAATTATTAAATTTAAAGGTGAAATTCCATTTTTTTAATTTTTATTTTTAATTTGATTGTTGTAACGTGTAAAAGTGATAATGATTTAATTTAATGTTAAAAAATACGATTAATACATAATATTATAATTGATTAAAAATCAAATCAAGTAATTTATGGATCATATTACATAATAGAACCTCAATGGCATAATGGCATTCATTAGCCTTCATGGAACAATATATTTTAAGATGAATTAGATAAGACAATGGGCAAGCAGATCATTTATGATGAAGAGTATGAGCTTTAAGAGAATGATTCGGAGTTCTTGCAGAGTGAAACTATATAGTACCAAGCACGAGATATCAGTGATTAATAAGATATTAAACTCTTAATTTAGTCATTAACATCCAATCGTTAACTGTCTTAATTATATATAAAAAATGACAACATGTATAACTGTAACTTTTAAAACAAAGTGTGAAATTTTAAGATGGCAATGAAGGCAACTTCAATTAAACTAATTTCCTCCTACCCAAATGAAAATGTTCAAGAACTAATCTCCATACAATAATAAGTATATATTGAAATTTTAGGTTTCTTAGAAGGTTTTTTTTCTTCTCTTTTTTTAATCAAAATATCTTTCATCCTTAGATTCAAAAAGAAAAAAAAAACTTTTGAGGTTTAATTTAAATGATTATTTCTTTGTTGCAATCAAATTTTAGCAACTTCTTTCATCCTTTTTGTATAACAAACATACTGTTTATGTTAGAATTAAAATTCAGAATCTTTTATTTCATTAAGGAAATGGGATGTCACAATGTACTTAATAAAATAATTATATTATTTTAGTTGTGTATAAATGCAAGCCTTTTCGTGTGGAACCTATTAAGGTAAGAAACAAGAGACACAAATTTTGGGGAATTGAGGGTCCACTTTGAAAGGTATTGAAGAACTCTTTTAAGGCACCATTCATATCTTACTTTACATGGTACCTAAGAGCCTTGCAATGGGCTCCATATCCTTCCTTTTCTATATCCAAGGAATATAGTGGGGGTAGAGCTCCTAAGTTAGTTTTTTTTAGTTCCAAATTAAGATTGATTTTGACATTCATTCTATTATTTTCCATCTTTCATGTTTTGACAGTCTAAAATTATGTTTTTCTTTAACACCTAATTATAATTAATACATATTCTAATTAGATCATTGAGGTGATTTGATTAATAGTTGTATTAAATTACTATATTTGGTATAATATTATATGTCACTAGTGATTTTAAATCATTGTATTTGATATTGCATAAAATAAAATTTGAATATATAACACTCAAAATAGCCCTATTTTTAATAATAATATTTTTTTACTAAAACCAACAATTTCAGTTTTTATTGAATCAACAATTTATAATATGAGAATTTATTATTCTATTTCAAAATATAAGGTATGAATTAGTATCTATGAGTAGAATTCAAAGCAATTAATATATACATATCTAATAGTGATATAAGTTATCTTGTATAAAATGATAAAAAAGTAGAAATTTATTTATAAAAGTTAAAAAAACTGTAGAGAGACATGTTTTGGTGAGAATCATTTTGAGAGTAAATTTTTTTTAAAATAATTTTAAATATTACTCTTGCTCGGTGATATAAATTTTTTCAACTTTTTAAATGATATTCACGTAATCTCACAATAAAATGATTTAATTACTTTCGATTATTTAAAATTACTAACCTTAAAAGATTTCTAAATTATTATCGAACACTATAATCACTTAATTAGACTAATTAAAATCACATTTGATTTAAAAAAATTAACCCATAAAAAACACCACCTAAATAAACACAAAATGGAATCCATTGAATATTAGATTGGACATAAGAGTTTTACAATATTGAGATGGATACAATGCACGAAGCTTAATTCCTCAGCTTGTCAAATCAAAGTGAGCAATTTGGCATTATGAGTGGAGTAGTTTAAAGATATGATTTAGATTTTGATATATTGAGGGCCCTTATTGTGTTATGGGTGACAGAAAATGTGCAGCAATGTTTTATTAGGTTTCTTTTACCACTCCATGAATGCTACTTTGTTCGACTTATTTCCATTCATTTATATAAATTATTATTATATTTTAAAAGTTATATCCAACTTTCATCCACAGTTATATCAATAAAAATAAAATATTAAACTTTTAATTTCAATAATTAAATTCAAGTTTTAATAATTTTAACTATATATGTGTGTATATATATATATATATATGCGAATTGTACATAGAACATTAAATTTTTAATTTCAATTATCATTTTTAATATTTAATAATTATATATATATTCCATCTTTCATTTGGGATCAAAAGTTAGGCATGGGGTTGGATTGATTCTTAGAATTTTATACATTATATATGTATTTAGATTATAATATTTTATTGAAAAATGTCTTCCCTAATAAAATACAGAACTCAGTTGACTCGAAAGACTATAACGAGAGACTAATTAAGTGAATTTTGGTATAAGATGAATATAATAAGAAAAAATTATTAAAATATGACATAATATAAAAATAATAAAAACTCAACACGAATATATAAATGTATTAAAATTTATATAAAATAAATTATTAATTTATCAAAATTTATATAAATATATAATATCTTAATATAAATATGATACGAATATATAAATTATCACATAGATAATTAAAAAAATATTATAAAGAATATGATTTTCGTATGCATGAAAGAAAAATGATATTCAATAATAATAAATAAAGGAAAAGTTAAAAGCTAACCAATTTATCTTGATAATGCTTGAGGAGTTTAATTTTTTGGGTTAAGTATCAAAATTCATAATCATTGCATCTTTGAAGTCAAATCTCCATTAATAAAGGTTGTTTGGAGTTTAGCATTCAAAAGACCAGGGGAAAAAAAAAAGGAAACAACGTGAATAATGGTTTTGCACTGCTTACTTTCTTGTTTGTAATTTCTTGAGAGTTTCCTGTTGTAAGCCATCATTTAAAGACAAAAAGAAAAGTAAAAAGAGATCACAAATATTAAAATTTAAATTTAAAATTTATTAAATATTAATTTTTAAAAATAATTATATAAATATATTATATTAAATTTGATTTTATATTTATAATATTTCTATAGTTAAGAAAAGTCGGTTTTCTCCCATTAGGAGTGAAATTCATCTCATGATGAAGAGCTACGACAGAGTCAAAATTTTGTTCTTTGTACGGCGCGTTTGAAGCTGGCCAAAAAGTCTCTTTGAGTGGGCAAGTCTACCATATATATACATATATATATATATATATATATATCATATTTTGGTTGATTTGTACTCTTTCGTTTGTACATCAACAAATGGCAAAGCGGTGGATTTGTCCGGCAGCTGTGACAAATTCAAATGCAATAAATTAAGGGTAGATATCTTTTAATCAGCTAAAATTTACATTAAATTAAATTTTTTATGAAATTTTAAAAAATTAGGTAATAATTAAATCTTCTCATCTATTAATTGCTTTTGGTACAAGGAAAAGTTGAAATTTAAAAGATAGGAAAAAGCGAAGATTTATTAGTGTTAGAGATCAAATCTTAATTTTATGAAGTTACAATAATTTATATTTAGATTTATTAGTATTGAGGTCAAATATTAATCTCGTAATATTCTATCTTTTGAAAAATAGATGAAACTATTTGACTTAGACTTTAAATTTTACACTGAAAAATTTTTACTTCTATGTTAGAATGTTTTTATTATTAAGCATGGTTTTAAAATTTTCAAAGCAAGTATAACATTTTCGTAGAGATGTTTCATAGGATAAGTCCATTAAAATCGATTTGAAATCATTAACAAATAATATATCATATAATGAAATTCATTAACACATGCAAATGATAGGTGAAAGATACCCAAATGTCAAATTAATTAAGGTAAACATTAACTTTTTCCAGCTTAACTAGCTTCACAAACTCTAAAATACCAAAAAAAAAAAAAAATCCTTTGAGAGATCCTTAAGCTTCTTAGATTTCGATAGAAAGGTAATTTTATGAAACTGAAAGCTTAATTCAATTGATTCATATAATTATCATAAGTATTCGATATTCTTTTTAATATTTGAATTTATTATAAAATCAAATTAAACAATCGAAATTAAGAGTCCAATTCTCAATATTGGTTTCCAAATCTAAAATCTTATGTTTGAAACCATAGAAAGTTTATTTCGGATCTTAATGCTCTTCCTAGAAGGAGAAATGCAAGGAATTTAAAATTTTCTTTAAAAAAAAAAAATTTGTGTACTTAACATTTCTTTTAGTGTGGTAGCACTACTATGCCAATAATATCCAATGAGATAAAAAGCCCATGCATGATTTTCCTATTCTCAGATTACATTGGCCCACTTAAATATATGTCGGGCCCAAAGAACATAGAAATTAGATTCAGTAATTTATATAAATTTTTATAAATTTATATCATGTTTATGTATTTTTTATATATTATAATTATATTTAATGTATTATATATTTTTATAAATTTTTTTATATTAATAACTCAAGTTATATAAATTTTAACATATTTGTGTATTATGTTATGCTTGTTTTATAATTCATCATAGAGTATTTTCTTTTCAATTCTAAAAGAAATGGTTTTAATTTTAGAAAAATTATCTCCTACTAGAAATTCATATATTTACATTGTTGGCACAACTAATAATTACGAGCATAAATATAAAAACGTGACATGAATGTGACACATTCAATAAATACGGAATAATATAATAAACACAACATAACAAATTAAACATAATAAATTTAATATATTTATCATATTCGTATTTAAAATTTAACGTATTTAATAATTTATATTGTAATTATATTTACATAAACAAAGAAACAAAAAATAGATGCACATTGCCGTGTTTAAAAATAAGTGAATCTGCTAATAAAATTTAGTAATGAGATGATTTTTTTCTTCAAATATTATTTATTAATAATTCTTATAATAATGCTAATATGCTATCAGTCGCATCTAGAAACACAATAATTAATTATAATGCTATTAATGTGGATTAATTTGGCAATTAATGCTTCTTCTTTTTTTTCTTTTATTTATTTTTATATTCCACAAAAAAATCTAAGCATAGTTATTCTACTAAGATATAATTTTTTTTATTAGTGATTAAGGTATGCTTAAAATAATTTGTTGTAAAATTACTAAAAGGATTAATAAAATAATCGAATAAATAAAAATATAATAATATCTTAATTTGTTTAAAAATTTTATTTAAAAATTTAAAGGAAACAAGAAATTTGAAATAAGCCAAGCTTTGTTTGTTTTAAATAGACAAATGAATCATACATGTCTTTTAAGTTTTAAGTTAAGATCAAAAGGAAAAACAAAAAGATTATATACCATTTAATTAAACCGGCCATTTCAACGAACCGCTCTAAATAAAAAACCGGTCCAAGGAAACTGGTTCGGAGGAATTGCTTATTGCTTATAAAATTAATTTTCCTTATATTCCCTCATTTTCTTCTCCGTCTTTCTTATCTTATTTCTCTAAATTTTCGTCGGAAATTTTTTTTTTCTCACAGTTTCGTCGCTGGTGCGAAGAAAAAGAAAGGAGGGCTAATCTCCGCTCCGATCCGTTTCGACTCCGGAATGGACGCTGAATCCGTAAGTTCCCCGAATCCTCACGCATTTGATTGAGCATTTCGAAAGAAACTTTGAAAAATAAAAAACCCCTAAATCCGATTCATTTCTAGGGCTTTAGTTGTATTAATGTATTTAATTTGTTGAGAATTGAATTTTTTAATGTGGCGTTGGGTTTTGTTTTGGTTTTTGTTTTCTGAAGTATTGAATGCTGATTGGGGTTCTTGAAGCTCGAAGGAATTGCTGCTTTGAAATACATATTACGATTTGGGGCTAGAAATTAGGGTTAGGGCTTTTGAGTTTGGGACTTTTTTTTTTTAAAGCAGGAAATTGCGGGATTGGGGGTTTGATAGTAATTTTTGAAACGGGGAAGATAGTTGTGGGTTAGAGGATAATGTGTATACTGTGTGTGATTCAGAAGTGGTCTCGCCGGGTTGCTACCGTGCTGCCTTGGTTAGTTATACCTCTTATAGGCTTATGGGCTCTTTCTCAGCTTTTGCCACCTGATTTTCGATTTGAAATCACGTCTCCAAGGCTGGCTTGCCTTTTTGTGCTTCTGGTTACTCTTTTTTGGTATGAGATTTTGATGCCCCAGCTATCTGCTTGGAGGGTTAGAAGGAATGCACGTCTAAGGGAGAGGAAGAGATTTGAGGCTATAGAATTGCAGAAACTTCGTAAGACTGCAACACGAAGGTGTCGGAACTGCTTGACTCCGTATAGGGATCAGAACCCTGGTGGTGGTCGATTTATGTGCTTTTATTGTGGCCATATTTCGAAGAGACCTGTTTTGGACTTGCCTGTTCCTCCTGGTTTGGGGATTTCAAATTCAGGGATTATCAAGGATCTTGTTGGAAAAGGTGGGAAAATGTTGAATGGAAAGGGATGGTCTGAGAATGGGTGGACGTGTGGGCAGGATTGGTTGGAGACTGGTAACTGGGTTGCTGGGTCTGTTTCAGGGAAGCCTAGCTACTGGCGGAAGAATAGCACTGGAGTTTTTGGAGAAGATGAGGATTGTTTGGCAGAGAAATCTTATTCAGGCATTGTTATTTTTGCATGCAAGTTGTTGGCATCCTTCTTTTTGAGCATTAAGTGGCTTTTGAGAAAGCTTTTTAGGGTTAGTTCATCAAGGGATGATGCTTCATCTGATGCAGATCGTAGTGGGATGTTGACTAAAAGGGGTGAGAATGGAACAAGCTTCCAAGGGAGCAGAGGAGAGAAAGCACGCAGAAAAGCTGAAGAAAAGAGGCAGGCTAGGTTAGAAAAAGAGATTTTGGAAGAAGAAGAGAGAAAGCAAAGAGAGGAGGTTGCAAGATTGGTGGAGGAAAGAAGGAGAATGAGGGATGAAAAACTGGAGGCTGAAAAAGATCACAGCAAATTGTTGCCTCCTGCTAGGGATAAAGAGATAAAAAGGGAAGCAGAAAAGAAGCGCCAAGAGAGAAGGAAAGAGAAAGAGAAAGATAAAGCATCTAGTAAGAGCAACTCTGATGCAGAAGAGCTTGAGAAGAAAGCTGGTAAGGAAACTGAACGGAAGCGCGACA
This sequence comes from Adansonia rubrostipa, assembly GCA_038381775.1. Lineage (NCBI taxonomy): Eukaryota > Viridiplantae > Streptophyta > Magnoliopsida > Malvales > Malvaceae > Adansonia > Adansonia rubrostipa. Next base: position 1,675 of record JBBYHM010388752.1, on the reverse strand, counting down.
TTGATAAGAAGAGCGAGATTGATCTCCGGGAACATCAGAAGTCTGGGACAGATAATGTCAAGGGCAATACTCTAGAAACAGGATCTGGAATGAAAAATACTTCTGTAAATAATTTTAGCCGGGGAAATGCTGGAACTAGGTACTTTGATCGCATGAGGGGTACAATTTTGTCATCGTCTAAAGCTTTTACCGGAAGTGTTTTTTTTGGAAATAGTACTAATACTCTTGCTACTGTTACAAAGGAAAACAAAACTAACAATTCAGTAGACCATGTTCATACTTCTGCCTATAGAAGAGATTTCTGTCCATCTGAACAGGTATCTGGGAAGTTGGGTAGGAACGGAGATGATAAGAATGTTAAAACCAACTACCCTGTAAGTTCCTTAACTCTATCTGTGATTTGAGTTTAAATTAGTATAATTCTTGCCTTTTTATGGTGTGAAATACAGGTACTTTCTTTTGAATTTATCCCAAACGCACAATTGCTACTAACTAGTGTAAATAACTATAGCTATTAAGAGCAGCCATTCGCCAGCTTCAGCACTAAATGAAAATTTTTCTTGTCTTCCTTCTTACTCAATGTCTTAATGATTTTTTTTTTTTTTTTGGAATTAGCATGTTGTCGTACTGTAGAATTTGATGGTTTTTTGAAGATTATTCTCTTTTGTGAAATTTACGCTGTTACATCATTGAGTTGTTCACTGCAGGTGCTTTCAGAATCCCAACTGAGGGCAGCACCTAAAAAGTCTTGGCAACAGTTATTCACTCGTTCACCCTCTGTTCCTCCAGCGTCAAATTCAAATGTTATTAGTAGACCAAATTCAAAGAGTCGAGCAGAAGCTCAGAGCCCACCATTACCTGGTCATTCAGCGATGCAAGCATTTGATAATCCTATCAGTTTTGGACTGCCATCACCGTTTATATCTACATACCCAAATGGAGACTCCAGCAGTAGTTTAGGTTTCTCACCTGCTATTGATCCCCTTTTCCCTCAGACTGCTGAAGGGCTTCATGAATTCATATTAGAGAAACCAGAGGTTTTTGAAGACCCCTGTTATGTTCCTGATCCAGTATCCTTGCTTGGACCTGTTTCAGAGTCGCTTGATGATTTTCAGTTGGACTTGGGTGCTGGCTTTGAAATGGACATGGTGAGGGAAAGGCATCGTGCTTTGAATAATATATCTGCTTCATCTGAAATTAACAACCCCTCACCTATTGAGTCTCCATTGTCAAGATTACGATCTGCTGATGAAAGGCATAACAATTCTAGTAAGTTCCTTGCTACCCTGAAGGCCCAAGATCTTCAAACTTCTTCTGTGGTTGATACTGGTGCAAATGAGAAAGGGACATGGCAGATGTGGCATAGTTCTCCCCTTGGTCAGGATGGTCTGGGTTTGGTGGGTGGTCCATCAAGCTGGCTTTTACCCCTGGAACATAATGGATCAAACAAGGAAGAGATTGTTCGCCCTTCTATTCAGAAAACTATGGCATCATTGTTCATAAAAGAGGACCCTATACTTGCTGGCACACAATCTCCTCAGAAGGTTTTTCTTGGTAACGGCCAGAATGGTGGAACATTCAGTCCTGTAACTGGTCCAAGTGTCAAAGTTGTGGGTAAAATTCTGACTTTTTTCTTATATTACAAAAACCTGTTAGAGACAATTTATACAAGTTT